>KL280751.1:0-12042 GCA_000699545.1 Podiceps cristatus | reverse complement strand
GGCCAGCAACCCGCTCGCCAGGTTCGGTGGAGGTGTGCAGAGCCGCCATGGGAAGCTTCCTGAGCCTCCTCCACCCCGGGGGCCCTGGGCACCCAAAAGGCATGGGAGCAAAGGCAAGGCCCGAGGATTTAAAAGGATAAATGTGAAGGCAGGGAGGCTGTGGGTGATGGAAAGCGAGCACACGGCTGTCCTGGAGAACCTGTATTATTAAACAGGTGTGAGTGCCAGCTGCCAGCTGCCCTGGGAGGGGACAGCTTTCCACGCAGGCAGCACTTCTACAAACCTTTCCTCTGTCAGACTCAGTGGTTAAAAAGGAAGCCACATGAAGTTAACCTTCTCCTTTAACCACAGTTTTACCAGCTCTCATTTCTTCGCTGTTTGTCTTTCCTGCCCTATTGCAGACTGAGGTCGTTTGCCAGAAAATAAGACAAAGGCTCGTTGCTGCCAGAATCTGCCCTCCAACAACAAGGAACAGCAGTAAGTGGGCAAGTAGGGACACACAGAGCTGCACAGAGAGCAGAAGAGAATAGCTCCTATTATTTTGGTAAGTCGCTGTTGACTTTGAGGCAGGACTCTCAGGGAAAGGTAACAGCTGGTGTTAGACAAATGATACAGCTAGAAAAAACAGGAGCTTTTAGACATAAATCCTTCTTCTGAGCTGAAGCAAAAGGCTGTAAACGTCAGCCTAAGCATAGACTGGAAAAGTTTCCTCTGAGTCTCTCTCTTCTTTCTTCAGGGAAAAATGAGGCTTCATGGGGAAAGAACTTGCCCCTTAGCATGCAGCAAAACAGAGGCATGACTGGATCCCTGATCCAGGCTCTTCTGTGATGAGATGGTCCTTCCCCACCTGTAGAAGACATCAGTGTTTCTGGATCCACCAAACAAAACCTGTTACGGTGTTGCAATAACACCCTTAGTACTTGTGCGGCACTGGCAGATGCTCTGCCACACTGCCTCACCGCACACAAGCAGTTTGCAAGCGCAACTCGGAGCCAGCCTTGTAATGCTGAGCTGTGATTTACACTGACTCCAGACACTCCCCCTCAGGCAATTGCTCCAACTCAAGTCTTCGCTGCAAACATTTGTGGTATTTTACAAAAAAAAAAAAAAAAAAAAAAGAGCAGTTTGCAGGCCCTGGGAAAAGGTACAAGGGTTGAGCAGAGCTCAGGAACTGCATTCAAGTATAATTGCATCGAGTGTCACAGGAGCAACCCAGCCTATAGGCAGCAAACTCCGTCCCTGTGGCTGGTGCTCAGCTATGCAATTTCCTAGTGCATGGTGTGGACCTTTTTTTGACTTGCTGTTTCAGGCCCGCCTTGCCCTCTGCTTTCCCTGTGTTATGAAACTCTAGAGACACTTCCCCCAGCAACAATGCTATTTTGTTAGGGAGAGAAAAACCTAGGACGGCTCAACGCTGATATCAACAAGCAGGTGTCTCAGATAGCAACAAAAGAACCAGCATCAATAATGGAGAGGGTAGAGAGAGACAGAGATGCAATGAAGTGGAGAGAGGGAAGCCAATCAACTTAATGAAATAAGGCGCAAGGTTAGTGAAGGGCTATTTATAGACTCCAACTGGTTCAGCCCTGTGCACTTAGAGGCTGGTTCAATCTGGCTCCTTAACAGCAGTAATAATCATTACAGAAAAGAAAGAGAAAAAAGTGAAAGCTTGGAAAATTCACTGCCGGAGGTAAAGCTTTAGAGCCGGGGCTGGCTGGAGTCAGAAGTAACTGCATTACTGAGAGATTGAAAGGTTAATAGGAAACCAGCTGACACTGAAAGGGAACAATTAGAGAGGTTAAGGGGCTTAATATTAGATTAATGGTTGCCTGGAGGAGCAAAAGCAGAGATTTCAGGAAAATGGGAGAATGGTACACAGAAGGCTGTTTTTTCACGGATGGAGAGCCCCAGGTCTGCTCCTGCCGCTCCCTGGATAAATTGGAAGAAGGTGGCTCTGCCATTCCTTGCCAGTCTTGCTCAGTCTCCTGTTTCCATCTCTTTTCTTCCCCTCCCATCTGCTTGTCTCTTGAACTCCCTTTGGGTTTGCTCTCCCCCCTTAAGCACTGTCTGTGTGGTCATGTCTTAGTGTCTTCCTTGTGTTTCTCCTCCATCCTCCCACTGTCTCCTTAAAGGTCGTAATAATAAAATGATGCTTAGCATTCCCATGGCTCTTTCATTCCTCTTCAGCGCACTGCTCTCCAGAGCCAGGGGAGATGGGGATGGACAGTTTTATTCGCATTACCCATAACCAGGAGTCAAAGCTTCAAAGAGAAAAAAAAAAAAAAGAGCTGTCAGATGACGGGTCTGTGTTCCAGCAAATTCTCCCCAATTAGGTGGACAATACTGACACTGGCGAGGTCTCTGATTACCAGAAGTCATTTTAAAAGGCTTTTTAGCAGAAAGATGTTGGACATACTGCAGAGAGTACTGATTTAGCAAGATAGGAACTTACGGCATGGATCAATGGCATCTCCAAACACAAAAAGGGGGCTGAAGATACTAAGGAGGGGACATTCAGCACAAGGAACACTGTCCTACCAGATGAAGGGCCATACACATACTACTGCTGTGTGCTAGGCTGAGCACTCAAGGGACAGAAGGTTAAAGCATGCCTCTTACAGGGAAGACAACAAAGAAAGGAGGATGTTCTGTAGCTCAAAGCTGCTGGATGTTCTCCTGACACCTTGTGCTGCAGAGGGAAGGAGATAAGCCGTTCTCCCTTCCCCCACAGTATGGGATGAGTAGCAAAGGATTTGGGATGGACTCACTGCATCTGTACAGTGCAGACTCCCCAGCCATGACCCAACTTGGCCCATTTCCCCATGGCCACTGCAGTTGCTGGCACACTCGAGAGTCCCTGCACCTCGGTGCCAGGAGAGCCTTGTCACGGAGCACTGCCAGCTGCTGCCTGGGACAACGCTGAGAGCACTGGACTGCTCCCTGCACCACCCTGAGGGACTCCGGAGACCCAGGGAGAAATCCTCCCCGTGGCTGCTGCATTCAAGACCTTTCCAAACACATGTGCTCCTCCCACGGGACAAGGAGAATTTTCCCTGAGTGCCTGGCCCTTGGCAGCTGCTTGTGGACTCAAACAAGCGCAAGCTGGCTGGATCCATCCGTATCTTACACTGCTTCCCGCAGCGCAGCCTCCCCTCTGAAAATCTTGCCGGCAAGATTAGAAAGCGATGCACTCAGCACTTCCTTCTAGGGCTGTAAAAGCCAGGCTGGGGCTCCGACACTGTGCAGGCACCTGGCAGAAAAGTTCCCCCACTTGTGATAATGACAACGAATGTCCCGGCCTAGACAAGTTGCGGCCGTTTGCGGATATTACCTCCAAAACACTTGAAATGCAGTGTTCTGGCTTAATGCAACCTTTGGAGGTCACCCATGGGTTCCCAAGGGGAAGAGGCTCTGGCTGGCATCTAGAAGGCAACTCAAGCTGTTTTCTTCTTCTATCCATGGCTGCTGAGCACTGACTTCTTACCAGCTGCTGATTGATAGAAAGGTGGCTAGAGAAGCATTCACTAGATGTATTATTCTGCAAGTCTCTGTTCCGTGCAGCCACATCTGTTCAAAAGATATGAGCCTGAAGGGACAGGCTTTCCCTCCCTGCCTTTCCATCCTATACAAGAGCATTTCCCAGGTCTAACAGAAACCTCCCCCTGCCCCTGGAGCCACACCTTCACAGTGCTGTGAAGCACCTCCCGGTGCTGACCCCCGCAAGAGCCCAGGGTACCCATCACCTCCAGCCCACAGTGCACCTGAGTTAAAAGCACATTTCAGCTAAGGATCCCAAAGTGCTGTACAAACATCCATTAATCCTCAAGCCACCCCTAGGAGCCAGTCCTGTAATTATTTAGCTCGCCATTTATCTCTGGAACTCACTGTGCCCGTTCCCCCACCCTGGGGATGAAGGAAGGTAAAACAAAACCCACTATTTCGTAACAAATTGCAAATTAAATCGACTCCAGCTCAGACCTTCAGTGAAATGTTACCTTTTCCATAATCACCCCCTGCAGGCAAGAACCTGAGAAAATGTAGCAACAACTATTCTTTAACAGCTAGATAAACTTTTGACACAAAATCTAAGTAACAAGTGAGACAACCAACAAGTGGCAGAAGATTTCTGAGAACCAAAATCGGGAATCCTACCTCTTGGTTTCTTGTTTTATCAACTGAATAGTCTTCCCCGCCCCCCTCCCCCGCCCACATAAAGATGACTGTCAAAGGAAAAGAAATGCCGCTTATGTCCTTTATGTGCCCTTGTAATAGATTAAGGAGCCTGTAGGATTTCAGTCCAAGGGAAAAAGATTAAGTGTTTTTCCACTTGTTTTCCTACATTAGAAATGCAGGCCTTCGGGAGCCTAAAAGTCTCCAGTCTGTCTAGCCTAGATCATGACAAAACCAGGAACAAATGAAAGACAAGGAGCAAGAACGGGGCAAAGGAGAGGAGAGGGGAAGAGAAATCGAGTCAAACTCAGTGCTCTTTGCAAGCAACAACTGCATAAACACAGTAACACAATGACGCACGACATATCAGTAAGAAATGATGTGCTGTTTAAGAGTTAAGTCTCCCGCAGCTCCAGCCAGGGTGTGAGAACCCACAGAGGTCAAACCCTGAGTACCTCAGGAGATCTATGCGGGAACAAAAAAAGAAAAATGAAAAGGATCCTCATACATTTTTCTTCTCAGCAGAAGCTGTAAGTGGTATGAGATCTCAAATAAGACAGACCCGGCCTACAGGAAGGACTGGGCAACCAAAGCAGGGCAGTGGCTGTCCTTTTTGCACCCCTTGTACTGGCCGGGTTCGTGCAGCAGAATCCCCGGGGAGGAGATGCTGAAGGGAAGGAGCACGGGGATGGGTGGGGTAAACCAACAATGCAAAAGGCCATTACGAAGTGAAGCGGAGGTGAAGAAAGTGGCAGAAGGACAGGGCTGGAGACAGTGTTGGCACACAGAGGAGCTTGTCCCACTTCAGTCCAGAGAGCAGAAAGATCACTCGAATCGTTTCTAGCTGACAAAGCTGCCCCTTTTATGGTCCTCCTCTGCCCTCTTCCTACAGCTCTCTCCCCTACCTGTTCCGGGGAAGCAGGAGGACACTGGCTGTGGTCTAAGATGAGAAGGCAGTAAAGAAAAATTTCAGTCAGTTCCAGCTGTACCTGTTTAAACTACCTCTGTGGCTGGGAGATTTAATTACAGCTCGTCTGCAATATGAAGGCTTTGCACTGCTTTGATAATCTGGGATCAAAACCTGTATGACCAGAGGGTGGAGGGGAGGGCGGGAGGGGTTTGCAGCTGTATTGAAAGAAGCGCACTAGAACAGGTCGTGTCTGGATGCGGCTGAGGGGTACACAAACTGTGTTTGCACAAGGGCACCTGGTTGCAAGTCACTGAGGACTCCGAGGGCTAAAATCCATTTCAGTAAGCAAAAGCCTTTCCTGAGGAAATGGGTTTTCCCAGTTCTTTGAAATCCACTCAGGTAGCTCCTCCAGAAACCTCCCAGCACAGAGCATTAAATAGTAATCTGCCAGAATTACCTCCCTCCTGACCAACTACCCGTCGGTAACACTTCATTGCTACATCTGCTGTACTGAAATGCAGAAGCCCAAGAACTGCCTGCAGTAACCAAGCACAAATCTTGTGGCAACCTCTTCCCTGTGTCAAAAAGCAGGTAAATACACCCACTGCCCAGCTCACAGCCCCCTCGGGCCATGCCCGAGCTTTTCAGTGCCTTGAGCTACAGCCACCCCGTTCCCGGTAACAGGGAGGTGGAAGGGACTTCGAGGAGCGCTTCCTAAACAGATGCCACAGCAGCCAAGCAATTGCTGGTGCTAGAGCGGTGCCTGCTGGCTGGTCATACCAGGAGCACTTGGAAATCTTTCCACAGAGAAGGAACTTGCAGTCAAGTTCAGGAAAAATGTTTCTAGGGAAGAGCTGCGTGTCCAGCTCCACCGTGTTTCTGCCAGAGAGCTGGCATCCAAGTTCCCACCCGCTGCAAACAAGACGTCCCAGTTTTGTGAGTCGGTCTGGTATTTATTTCTATTACCTCCAGCCCCACGAGAGGCGCTGAGACTGTTTCTCATCTTTTTTTTACTGTTTAAGGTTTTATGATTTTTAAGCCAATCCCAAGGTAACAGAGGACTTTATTATTTTGGTATAACTGATGTAGTTTCAATAACTCAGCTTCTGGTGAAAGTTTAAGGTTCTGGACAGTGTCATCCCAGCAAACTCCTTAACCTGTCTAATGTTGGATGCTAAGAATGTAAGGCACCTCAAAACACTGAGAGCTTTTGAAAGGTCTGACATTTTACATACCTTTTACATATAGAAAAATGCGCAAAATGCCAGTAATGCCACTGCTACGCAAACTCGGTGGAATGGGTGCCAAAACCACTGTCCTTTTACTGTGCTTAGGATGTGCTGGGAGAGAGAAATGACGCTATGGGTGAAACAGCTCTCGTCACAGAGGCAGTGACTTGGATGTTCACAAAATGACGAATACAAATAAAGATGAATTCCAAAAGAAATAATCTTCAGGGAGATAGTGTAGCATTTTATACCACTTCCACAGGTGTATGATACTGGACTTTGTCCTCAGCCCAAGGATCTGGAGATAATTGAGATATGAACAAAAAGAGAAAGAAAGAAAGAAAAAAAAAAAAAAAAAAAAGTAGGGTATCATGTAGCTCCTGAATGTACAGTATGAAAGAAAATAGAGTTCTATCAGAAGATTGGGATTATGTCCCCCTAAACCAATAGTTCTTAGAGGTAACAACACACACCTATCTGTATAGGTAACAACACATACCTATCCATACACAAACACACACACCCCTGCTCCTAAGGCAGGAGTTTAAAATAGATAAAACTGGTAACAGCAAAGGGATGCATCCATCTTCATGGGTCTTCCAGGGGCTGAAACCATACAGCAAATGCTCTCTTAGACGTTCACAGACCCATGTTCTCCCGATGATGGCAGGTGGTGCCATGCTAGGCAGCTTCAGCTAGAGACATCCCATTATTCACGTTTGCTTGCTATTTTGCCACACAAACTCTCAGGCTGACATTTTACATCCTCAGCATAAACAAGGCAGGCGTAGGTGTGAGGTGGGCACACAGACAAAAACAATGTGAGGCTGTTAAATGCCTTCTGAAGAACTGGCTGTTATCTGTACTGCTGTTTGAACTCCCCCATGCTCTACGTAACCCAAAACATTCAGTTGAATACATATTGAAGGTAGACACTGGCCAAATGTTGGTGTGGTGCCAGCAACTGCACAAATTTTAACCATATTACTGTTTCAGAAGAAGAAAGCACCCCTCTCCCCACACCCGCTCCAGCACAAGCCAGTGGAGACTACTACATCTAGGGAAAGCGGACCCCAAACAGTTCACAGTCACCCCCAAAAACTGATCTACTAGCAAATACTCTAGTAACTTAAACCTTTTCTACTCTAAAAGCTCCACCTCACTAAGAGGCTAATGATTTACCTCTTCAGCATAGTCCCCTCCTCTGTACAAGCAGTGCACGATACACAGATGTACACACGTTCATGCACATATACAGAATATAAACATCTGCACACACATGAAGCACAAGATTTCCAGACATCATCGGTCTCTACTTAACAAGCCAAAGCACCAGCTTCTACAGCTCACTCATAAACAACTTTTCTCGTGCATGCAGTTTCTCTTTCTAGCAGAAGGAGAGGACAAGAGAACAGGGAACCCCATTTTCTCTGCTGTCTAAACACATGGGAGTTTCACCCAAACAGAATTCATACACGGATTGCCACGCTAAAGCTGCTTGTGCATTCCCTGTTTCCCCACGTGTGCAACAAAAGATCTTGCTGGTAGCTTGTAGCTGCAACTGAAGGCGAACAGAGCTCCACCTTAACCATATGAAGGCCCCAAGACTACGCAAGCATACAGGAAAGCCAAGACTTAGTCATGTATGCTCCCTAATCGGTGAACACATCTGACAGACTTGGTTATAATTTCACTGTGTGTCATCATTTATTTGGGTCCAGAAATAGAGAAATGAAAAACAACCAGGTAATAAATACTAACATGGAGCACGTTACTTATGACAATGTTTCGATTCACTGTATACTTGATACCACTGTGATACCAAAGTGATTAGAAAAAGTGTATTAAATGAGTTCTGGCTGATATGCTACAGAGCTGAATCAGAGGACTTTCATATTTAACCAGTGCCGTTGAGCAAAACTCATGACTCAGAGCCATGACGGAGCCAAAGAACAGTAAATATAGTCTGCCTGCGTTCCAGGCACTGACATATTTGGTGATCATATGACAGTGGTCCCAAATGAGGTATTATTTCCCATCTTCTCTTTTTTGCCACAAGAACCAACCAGGTCCACACCCACTGGAAGCCAGCAAAACTTTTCTCAGGATGCTGGCACGCCTCAGAGCAGATGGAATTTAGCAACTGCTAAAGGACATTGAGTAATAAAACTCTGCGTGGAACCTGCTTCACCCCTCAGTGGTAAAATTTTGCTGCCCTGGCAAAATTTTTTCCCTCGCGCTGTTGAGGGGTAAAAGAAAAGCGGTGGAGATGGGAAGGAGAAGGGTTCCCAAAGCCCAGCACAGAAGCATGGGACTCCAGCAGTCCATGTGTAATGGGAAATGTGACCTACAGCATCCCTGGGTCACCCATCTTTTCACAAGGAGCAAGTCCCCCACCCCCATGGGCTGGCCCTCAGCCTTAAAGGCCTTCAACCTCGAAGTCCCACAGTTTCTTATGGTTTTCTTTTTCTCAAATCCAAACTTTGGCCCATCCTGTCTGCTGGCCTTGCATTACCCTAAATCAAGATGTTGCTGCTGAGATCATTTCCCCTGAGGGTCTAGGCCCCTCTTCCTGATGTTCTAAAGATAATAAAAAACATTACATGTCTTTGCCGACTTCTACTTCCTCTAGACAAAAAAAAAAAAAACCAACAAAATTGGCCCTTGAAAATATCTGCAACAAACCATCCCACAGTGTAAGCCACCCCCCGACTCACTAAATGCCTTTGCCTGAGTAAGTGGGCAGCAGCCTGCCTCCTACAGCTCTTAACACAACCCAGCTAATCCATAGGTGATTCATCTTCAGGAGCCCTTTTCTCTCCCCCCAGACCAATGGCCTTCCCTAGAAACCCTACCTCTCCCACACAGCGGAGGCAACCTGGGAAAACCACCCACACTGCCAGGTCCTGCCCCAGGGCAAGTCCTGCCCCAGCAGAGCAAGACCACCAGGACACACAGAGCTTCAGGCTGCCACGCTGGCACCTGAAGCTTCCCGTCTCTTTTTCAAATGTTGTCTCCCTGGGACAATCCTCTGGCTTGAGTGACAGACACTGTCACCACCAAGGACTCTCCTTGATCTGTTTAGTTAAATTAGTTACTCAGGTTAGCTTAGCATTCACTTAAAATGGAAAACTCTCAATGGGAAGTGAAACCTCTGAATACGTAATTCTCAACCAGAACTAGCAGAGAAATGCTGATATCAATGGAAAAGCATGGCTCGTCTGTTGCCAGGACTGCAAGACACAGCCTATTGTAGCATAAGGCAAGCATTTCAAGAGATGATTCTGGGATGAATTTACCCTTGGAGCCCTAAAAAACCACTGTTTTTCAGTACTGTACACAGAATTTCTAGATCTTATTTGCACTTATTTCCACCTACTATTCATCACTCAGTTCCCCTCTGTTCCATCTTCCTGGTCAAACTTTCCACTCTCTTTTCCCCCCTCTCCCCTAGGAACCAAACAGGATCAAAAATGCATACTCGAAAAGCACTGAATCGCCCAATGAAGAGGAATGGCAAACAAGCACAACCAGGTGCAACAGAAGATGAAAACACAGTCTAAAAGGGAAAGAAACTTGAGATTTGTAAGGCTAGGAATGAATTTTTCTAAGTAGAGAGGTATAGTTTGTCTCTCTAACTACTAGAAAAAAATGAGAAGTTTTGGGACTCACAGGCCCATCCTCAGATATCCAACAGGGATGAAACAGAAGCTGCATTGTACTCAAGTTTTATATTTGGGTCATATAAAACTCAACAAATTGGAAACTTCGATATGTCCTTGGGCATAGGATATGCTGATTTCTCCCATAACTGCAACAATTCAGTTACAGTGGCCAACATGGTGCCCCATGGTCAACTCTACTCACCACCTTTCAAGGAGGAAAGTCCCCTTGAGGTCAACCCTAAAGCAAAGCTCCTCAGAATTTTTTTCACACATAGGGTGTGCATCACTTCCTTGCAGTCTGCCGTGTGTTATAAGCCCCTGGTTTTGAAGACATAGATGCAAGTCTGCTCAAAAGTCAACCGTGCTGCTTGTTGGTTTCCTGCTGTCCCCAGCTTTTGTTGCAGTCCTGCTCCTGGGAGCCAGTCCTCACAACTCCACCTGCAGAGGTCCATATGAACTTGGCTCCTGGACATCGATGAAGGCTCTTTCCACTCACATGACAGCTTTCACAGCGTTCCCAACAGTTGCACAGCTACTGATGAAGTGAGGGTGGTGTAACTGCCCAACCAGCACAGCTAGATCCAGGACAGGGTGTCTGCAAACAACTGAATGCTAGACTGTGCATGTCAGCCCAACACAAAGCTGCCTTGACAACTGTGGTTTGAGTCTGATGACCCAAATCCCTAAAATCGGTTCTACACCAGCACTTGAGCTCTGATGTCATTTATTCTGGGATAAATGAGGAGCAACATCTCCTCCAGCCACTGCTTCCGTAGGTTAAAGCTAGTATAAATAAAAGGAGAGTCAGGACCAAGGAATCAACTGGGGTGTGTCTTGTGAGCACAAGTACTTAGCAGAAGCTTCTACTCACTGCAAGTTTCTGTTATTAGCAACAATCAGGTCTCAACATCAGCACGAGCTGGGACTCCGGGGTGGCAGAGGGCAGGCTCACTTCCTGGAATACAGTCAGCATTTCCTGGATGCAAGTCGTACATGAGCCAGAAGTAACTGCATCTCAATTGAGCTTCTGGTCTTTGCTACTGAAAACCGCCTAGTTTTGTATGCACTGCAAGACAAGATTGGACACTTTTTTTTTTTTTTTTTTTTTCTCTAAAAATGTTTTTTCTTCTTTTTAGGGAAAAAAAAATCTACCCATCATAAAAACCAACGAAACAAAAATACCAATGAAAACAGCCCTGAGCTTCACTCTTGCTTTGAAAACTGAAGTCTCTATTTCTACCAGTGGGTAGAAGTTTCTCATGCACAGCAGACACTGTGCAAAGTGAGCGGGTGAAAGCAGGCAGTGAGACACTCTAGAGCCTGTAGTTCTTGGTCTAATGTCAGCCTGCTACCTAAGAAAGGTTTTCTGTGTCTGATAAAGCTCGAAAATACCAGGAATTATGTGGAAGTCTTTTGGCAACTGTGGTCAATTAACCACAACTGCTTACTATTTTTGAAGTCTGTTGCTTTTTGTTTTGGAAACAAAGTCAATGATACCGTGTATCAAGAAATGTTCAAAACCACACCCTATGTGAGATATTTGCCTGCTCTTTAGTATTAAATTTCACAGTATGAATGCAGTGTATTAGATGAACTGGTATAGTTTCTGGGAGCAATTTCAGCCAGCTCCTCCAAACAATCATTTTTTAAACCATAATTTCTCATATTAATAACAGAAAGCATGCCTTTGTCTAAAGCAGGAAAACAAACTACAGGTTTACCCTTACCATAATACACGTGACAAAGGACATCTTTGTGAGGAAACTTGTTAAAAAGTTACGAAGAAGTAGACATCATCCTGATAAACTTGTTGCAGGTGCAGTGGAGAAGGACACTTGGCTCTGGAGCTGTGACTTGAATATAGATATAGATATATAAATAAATCACTTTGTGTTAAAGATCATTTTGGGGATCAGTTACTGACTTTAAGGTTAAGTAAAAAGTGTAGGTGTATATTACAAAAAGATATAGCAAAGTTTTTTACATCTGTCATGGTTTAACCCCAGCTGGTAGCTGAATACCATGCAGACACTCTCCCACTCCCCCCTTCCCTGGTGGGGTGGGGAGG
>KL280750.1:0-23795 GCA_000699545.1 Podiceps cristatus | reverse complement strand
CTTTCCCTAAAATCCAGCATTTTGGGGAGCTGACTAGAAAATGCTTAGTACATTACAATTGTCAGAACATCATTATCTCCCAGGCACCAGTTTGGGGATCGGGTAAGGATTCTCACATATCATCTCCTATTAAAAACACAACTAAAATATTTGAAGAAATAATTACAGGTAAGATACATTAGAACATCCTCACTTGTAGACTACAGTGGTATCAACACATCAGCACTATGACAGAAGTGTCCAGCATTTGTCATCAATTAAACTAACACAGCAGTGGGATAAAACCCTTAATTGCCATCAAGGAGAAGGCTAAATAAGAGACAACAATGCATGATACAAATTAAAATAAAAGGTAGGTGGGGTTTTGTAAGTTCTCAGGTAAAAGCTTCACCTGTTGTGTAACACCAAAATTCCATTATGAGGGTTATATCACAGGAATAATAGCAAAATTCTAAAGACAACAAGCATTTCCAGTGATAACAGAAAGCAGAACAACTGGACAGTATAGGAATATGCAGAATTCTTCCTAATTGAATTCTTTTCAGAACTCATCTTGAACAATCCACAATTCTTTCAGCTTTAAGAGATTATTAAAAATGTGAATTTAAAACTGTCCTCATGAGGCTGTTCTAACTCTTGCACAGTAGAAATCTATAAATATTGGATCAAATTCTAGCACCACTTCTTACATTATTAATTCTAGAATAATATAGCCTTCAAAGTTCTTTTCCTTTATCAAATTACTTTCTAAACCTGGGAGAGGCGCAGGGAGGGACGAGACGAACCCTGCACATTCATGCTTAAGGACTATTTACATTGCACTGTGCCTGAAGGTCTCAAAAGTTTGGTTATCACTGAATTTGGTGCTGCCTAAACATACTTTACTGCAAGTCCTGCAAAGTTTCCAGCTTAGGCAGGAAGATGTGCAGTAGGAAGGAAAAGAAACGAGCTAAGTGACCTTTTAGAGTTCTTTAATGATGTACTTAGATTTCTGTTCTCTTCAGAAGTAAATCAGTTTAATCACACCCCAATTAGTTCAGTTCAAGCAAGCATGGCCAGCTACTACTTAACTGCACAGAAAAACAGTTTCAGATTTGCTAACTGATTCTACAAGCTGCTAAAACGTCTAAACCCACTGAGAGTCCAAAGCTAAAAAAAGAACCCAAAAATCATGCTCAGACTGTAATTTAGCTGAGCACTGAAAACTATCTGCATGTCAGAGATGGAAATAGCAAGAAAATCCAAAATCCTTCTGTCCACCAAACACTCATACTCACATCATCATTTCTAGCCAGTTTTAAGTAACCAAGGCTGATTGTTTGCACATGTTCATATATATGTACGTATGGGCACACGCAGTCCCTACTTGCAGAAACGCACAAGTCTGTAGTTGCAAATTTGACAGACATGATTTCAAAGAGGTCCCACAAAATTAGTAAAAAACCAATCAAATCAAGGAGGAAGATTTACTGCTCTCAAGAAGAAAAAGTCCACAAACTCAACTTCTTAGACCCTCAAAAAATCCGCACAGTACTTCAGTGTTAATTATGAATATATTGAAAGAATTTACATTGCTTGCAGAATTATTAATTACTTCCCTCCTTCCTCCCAGATTTGTGTTATAGAAACAAAACAAAGCAAGAGAAAAGCTGAATACTACCCTTTGAAACTGAAAACACACTTGTAGTTACCCAGCAGCACTGTTTTCAGCAGCAGTGCCGATTACAAGCATACAGTACATGGAGATACAGCGCTGATGGGAAGCATAGCATCTAATTTCCCAGTGAGCTGTAGAGCTGGACAGCAAGTCTGCAGTCTGTAACTAGCTACAACAGCTTCTTCCCTTTCCTGCAGATAAGGACTTAACCGCAGCACCCTCCCACGTTCCTATTCAAGGTGCAGTCTGCCGCTCTCCACATTTACACCTGAGCTTGAAGAAAATCTTTAATAACACCAAACACAGCTGTCCTTTCCCTCCCAAGGCAGAAGGTGACAAAGGAACAGCAACTGAGTACAATTTCTTTCACCAGCTTGGCCAACTTCCAGCATCAGTCTAGGAACTGGTTCCGATTTTCAAAGCAAGGACTGGATAAAGCCCTTGCTAAAAAGAAAGAATATCCAATTTGGGTAACACAGATCTCCCAGCATGAGTGCACCAGAGACACAGTATCCTCTCTCAAATGGTAGGTTACAGAATTGCTTCTAAGAGAAGATGACCACAATTAAAGATATTCCTTCTGCCTTGCTCCATGTGGCCCACCACAGATTTTGCTCTTTCTGTATACTGGTGTCTCATGAGCTGAGCTTTAGGGAGAAGGAGAAGATCAAGCAGCTGGATAAGGTTCTTAGCAGCATGGTCTGTGCAGCATCAATGGACAGCAGTAAACAACCCTTAAGCAGACTACAAAATGAACATGACAAATACGGTACTTTGCAGTTTCAAATATATGTTTCAGCTCCCTCAATAACCTTCTGCTGGAGTCTTTTACTAAAATAAGTTAACAGCATTTGCACCAAATGGCAAAAGTACTGCCACAAAATACATGTTACACATGTACAGCCAACAGTGGGGCAGGGAGAGAAAAAGGAAACCAACAGTTTTACATGCCAGTTGAGTTGTTCTACGTTAACTTTTTCCTTCACTTTTTCCCTGAAAACTAGAGAAATCCCTCAAATTTTTCAGTTCTCCTCAAGAACATACTCAAATTCAACTTTTGCATGTTCCCAGATTTAAGAAAAACCTTGACACTAACTTGCTCAGGTTTCAGAACAGTCATGTTCAGATACAAAAAAAGCTATTCCTCATGTACATCATCATAAGGAAGGAGGACAGACTGGTTTTATACTTTTGTAACACTTGCAGTTAGCTAACCAATCATTATCCCACCTGACACCATGGACTTACACACTGACAGTTGTGATTTACATTAATAACACAAAACGAAAGAAATCACACCTATTCTAGCAGCCAAAGAATATACTTAATCACCTAAAGCTTTCTTTATTCTCATAGACTTCAATTCTCCACACACACAAAAAAAAAAACCCACACACATAAAGGGTGTTTAATCACATGAAAGTGTTTTTTTTAAAAAAAAAAAAAAAGAAACAAGTATCTAACTAACCTTGTGGGGTCAAAACACACAAGAACAGCAGTGCAGCAGCACAGTGACTCTCACCCTGCATCAGACCAGCCAGGTCTGGCTCACAGGAGAGAGCAGGGGGCGGGGCGAACCGAACAAAAACCACATTATGTCACTCTTCCACTAATAAAAAGTGTTACTAGAGAAAGAACAATCCAAGCAGCAACTGTGAGACTGTCTGCAGACAAGGTGAAGCTCAAATAAGGAAAACCAGGGAGTCCCCTATCAAGCTAGACAACAACATACAGAAATTCAATTTAATCTTCTCTTCTGTCTCCCTTTTCAGTCCTGCCTTTCTTGTTACATGTACCTTGTCTATCTTTTCTATTCCTGCCTATTTTCCCCAGACACAAATACAGTGAAGTTGACAAGCTGGCATTCAAACCTAAAATTGGAGCAACAAGAAAAATAATGAAAATTAGATCCATTTCTATCAGCAGTGGAAAGTACTGCACATGGCAAAGAACTGCCATGAACCACTTCTCTCAGGCTGGTTAAGAAGGTTTTTAAGAGCTCAAGTTTTAACAGTACACGATATCATATTTCTGACATCTAGTCTATAAAAAAAGTTCCCTATTATGGAAGAACAAGGCCATTTTTTTTTTTTCTCCAAGCCCTACAGCACACGCAGGTTGATGCTATTAGAAGGTCTGAGCACTTCATATAGTCAGGAGACGGGAGCAGAAGTTCACATTTCCTAACAACTTCCTGGATATTTTACAATTGCTTCCTCTCAGGAAGCTGATTCAGTCCTTGCAGATCCAACACCAACAATTCTTGTTGAGAGGCAAGTTGTCCAAGAATATTAAGAGTACAATCCTGAAACGCAGACACAGACCTACTCCTGGCTCACTAACAACAGGTTTTTCTTTTGGCCAAACCTGTCACTATAAGGGAGGAGAATAAGAAAGAACTGATTGGGTAATGCCTGATATCTTGGGCTTTTTTATAATTCATCCGTAAGCAGTAAGGTCTCCAAGCACAAATGGAAAAGCAAGCTGGGGGACAAGCCTGAAGGAAGAAAAGTAACATGATAAATCAACACAAACATTGCAGGGAAAAGAAGGATTTCTTTCACAATACTTTTAACCTGATGCTGTTGCTTGCTCCAAATCCCTAATTTTCCCCATCTTTAAGGTAACAAAAAATTCCTTCCAAACAGTAATGCACCCATACGTGCAACAGATCCTTTTTGTTCCATTTTAACATAATACAATTCTACCTGCAACTGGTCTTAATGTGTAATATACTAGTTACTAAAAATCCAGCATCCTTATTACAACTAAAGTGCTGTACTTGGAACTAAAAAAATCAGCTCATCAAAACTTTTAACTCAGGGTTTTGCTGGGTGGTGGCCTTCCAGTGCTTACATAGATCAAAGCGGAGGGAAGATCTATTAATTCTGTTACCCTGAAGAACAAGAAAACTTGAGTTTTCTTGCGTCATCCCCTCCTCCGATTGCTCTAAGAATACTTATTTTATTCTTATAAACCCTCCCCCTCAAAGCCAGGTTGATAATTTTCAAGGCAATACCCTTGTAATCATGACACCAAACCTTAATTTTTGGACCAAGATAGATATTTGTGCATGTCATCAGGCAATCATACAGCTTAAAACCCATCTGTATTACATTTTACATGTTACTACATTAGAAAGAAATATTTATTACGTAAAACTACTTAATATCAGTGTCAAGCTGCTTTTCTAGATAATTAGCCTGAATGCTGTAAACACACAGAAAAGTTGTTTGGGTGTTGTTTGGTTTGGGGGTTTGGGGTTTTTTTGTTTGTTTTTTTCTAAACAATAGACACTAAATGCTCCTCACATACAAGTTTACCACATTCTGCACATTTAAGATCTACCTGTTGAACAAAAGTGTCTATATCTAGCGAGCTAAACAGCTTTGATCACAAGGTCTTACGATCTCTGCTTCTCACACACACACATCTTAATTTACAGACTGAAGCTGAAGACACAGTTGCCCCAATTTTTCTGTTCCTTATTAATATCTTAAGGTTGCGTGAAGTATCTGCTGAATTTTCATCTAAGTAACTGTTTCTTGCACTAGCATAAAGCCTAATATCTGTCAGAATCCAGTTGATCCCTTAAGCACTGGAAGGGTTTATCTAGTGACTTCTCCCTCCTACTCATATAAATTCCTTTTAAACATTAGGCTTGTACTGCCAGAATATTTAGTTATATATTAATATAAAAGTCGATTTTAAAGTAGGCAAAACATTAAATATTTAGCTTTAAAAAGTGATAATTGCTAATATTTTTTTTCCAACTTGTTAGTAGTGACCAAGTTCACAAGGAAAAAAACTATCATAACTAAAAGTATTTCAGTGAATAAACTATTTTGCCATAAATGTTACCCATATCTGCCGTCTCCTTTGAGCATTCATCAGTTTCATAACACTGCCTCAGAGTGAAGACTGCTTATCACTTTTGCAGGACTCGACATCTTCAAAGCTCCTTTACAACCTTCACTAGTTAGCAGTAACAACATTATTCTATAGTCCCACATTTGAGCATTACAAGTCTGGTAGTTTCACCATCAGCTTTGCACAAATGAGAATTTGTTGCAAATGTGGACTGCAGACACTGCTAAAACAGCATTAGGAAGGAGACACATTATTACCACATCCTACTTGCAATCATGAAACAATAGAGACACACTAACTCCTATCTCTCTTCTCCACCCAAAAAAAAAAAAAAGTCTTAATGCAGCTGGCATACAGAATGAAACACGGCAAAAGTACAACTGATCAAGAAACTGGATAAACCAGGACAGAGGCAAACAGGAGAAAATGAGATTTTAAGAGAACGCACATGTAAAGGTTCTGTACCCAGAGCTCTTAACGTTAAATAGATTAATGGAAACTACCTAAGTTGCACTATAAGCCTGAAAGCGGCTAAGTACGGAGCAGAGGGAACATCAGTGCCAAGTTTCAGTAATTGATTGTGTATGCTCGCACGCCGTATCTTTCCCCTCAAACTACATTTTGCCTGCATATGGTTTCTCTTTCTGCCACTTTCAAAGTGATTTATTCTCTTCAGAAAGGGAATTAGGTCTTATTTTGATCAAATATTTAGGATCTTTTAGACATTAAAAGCTACGGATTACGAAGAAGGAAGGTCAAGAACAGTAAAGTAAGATTAAAATTGCAGATAAGCCACAAATATTGAGGTAAAGAATGAACAAACAACTAGCAAAATGAGATTCAAAGAACTAAAAGGCTTATCCAGCCTCCTTGCCATGTCTGGCTCTTTACTGCTAAATAACTACTACGAAGATCTTAACCACACAGGAGCTGATGAAAGGGGTCTGAATATAGGTCAGCAAAAGGCTTTTGGATCCAGCTACAGGCACTAATTAGATCACTTTCAGTTATTAAAAAAGGAGAAAAGAAAAACCCTCCAAAACAGTTTACTCCTCAAAATATTCTGAATTTTTTTTCTCTTCTCTAATTGTCGGTGGCCTTTGGTTTCAAAGCAGTCAGTTGCTGCCCCAGATCTGAAACCGTCACCAGAACAGACCTCAGTAACCATACTAAGCAAGGACTTCCAGCAAAGGCGAGACTGAACTACATTTGCAGTAATGCACAAAGACCGGGAGGTCTTTAAACATGTTTTCAAGATAAAATAATTATTTCTTTTTTCTAGAACATTGACTGTTTTGTTTGACACTGCCAAAACCTACAGGGCCAAAAAAAAAAAAAAAAGACTTCTTTTTTCCCCCTGAAGTATACAGTACAGCTCAGTTCATACAGGGTTCCTTGTACCAGCTTGTTTAGGCCTTCTCTTCTGTGAAACAAGCCTTTATGTCTCCACAGTGGAAAAACCCACTGGTTTATATCCTTTGCGAGATGTATGCAGCCAATTAAATAGTAAAGTAATACCTGTTTCAAAGTCTAACTCAAAGGAACGATACATTCCTGGACTGGGAGCAGAGCCAAGGAGGTCACCTTACACCCTGTGGTCACGTGAGAATATTCAGGTTTGGGAATTTGGTATTTTGATTTCCATATAAAGTAAAATTGGAGGTTGAAAGGACAAAATACTGTGCATTCTGTGCACACAAACCTCACTCCTTTTTCAAGTGATAAAGTTAATATTCTGAGGAACAAGAAAAGACAGTTCAAGAGTTCACAGCGATTTCAAGCCATTCAGAAAGGCTCAGGAAAGTGACAACTGCTGGTAGCTCTGCACTTCTCCAAAATAATTTTCAGTCATGAATAAACTATTATGTGACCAGACTATACGCAGAAGAATGGCATAATCTGCACAAAACAACACTGAAACAACACATTACAATAAAATCCACTTGTCAAAGTAACAAGCTGAGTAGATTTATTTCCATATGAAAACTGTTACAAAAAGACTGACACATTTTATTTTAATTTCTAGTTTTCTTCAAAATAAACAGCATGCATGCAAAGTGCCTAGTGCCACTGAAACAGCTACGAGAGACAGGGTGCACGCAGCGGGATACAGTGGCCACCCAATTGCTAATGCATTTTCATGTCTACAGAAATCCTTTCAGTTCACACGGCAGCCAAAATGCGTACAGATCTATAATATATACTACAAAAGGTAGCGAAAACCTGCTAAGAAAACAAGTGTGGACAAGTATAAATCAATTAAGATTCGCCAGTGTGACAGAAAGTGCAGCTCAGCCCCACTGTCAGGTCCTTCTTGATCACAGGGACCAGTCCCCTGTTAACACTGCAGCCCCCATCAGCTGCCACTTCCACTACCTGTGCCAGACACCTGTAGACAACATTCAACAACTACACCTTTACACAAATTTCAAAGAACCCAATAATGCCTAAAATAACTTCCCTATTTTGAAGAATAAGCAAGCAGTGCAGCACAAGCAGCAAAATAGAAAGGCTATTGCCAGCACACACCACCTTCTCAGTTCTCAGGCTTATAAAATGGTATGGCAAAGGAATTGGATTATCACTTTTTTACCTACCCTGTATCAGCTGATTCAGTACAACAGTATTTTCAGTTTAAGTTGTGCTGCGCTGCTCTAAGCTCTGGCCAGCAAGAGCCATCAACCTTTATGCACCCTGGGCCTAATACATGTGCCCTTACAGTATGTCTTTAATTCATTGGAGAACTTCATTTAAAATTATGAGGGATTTCGCTACCTGCTAAGTCCCCACAAGGTGAGCCTGTCTGTGCTTCTCTACAGCAAGAGACAAGTACACATTTTAAGTTGTTTTTAAGAAGGTCTTTGAGCTAAATATTACGCTTTCTGTCTAAATTTGGCAGCATAAGTCTGTATGCATCGTACCTTCTACCTCCGACTGATGCAAATTAAAAATGTAGCCTAAAGTTCTCACACCATGGAGATTTTTGAATGGATAATAAAAGTCTAGCAAATTCAGCAAAATAAGTACTTACAGGGTTTTGTGACATCTGTGTCTGACCGAAGCTGTTGAGACAAATTCACAGGTTGTATTCTTCCAAATTAGTGAAGTGAACGTAATTACAGTGCTTTCTGTAGAGCTTTCAAGACAAGGCAGCTAGCTGTATTGTATTTGCACAAACCTCTCTCAATGTATTAAAAACTAGATTTTTTAGCCCACATGAAAAATCCTTGTAATGACTATATACATTTAATAAGTTTAATTCCTTGGTCAAATCCATACTATGCCACAAAACTGATACCCACATAAAAGACACTTTTCTTTGTTAAAATACTGTCCCAAGGACCCAGGAAAGCTGAAGACAGATAAGAAGCATAAAAATCCATTTTTTTTGCACAAAAAAGAAATCTGTATATTGACTAGCTACTCAGTTTTCACAGAAAGTATTGACTTAATATCAGCATCATTAACATCTAACGGTGAGATTCCTAACACTTTTCAAGCAAAGGAAACATCAAAGGGCTACAAGCATTGACTAATGTTTGGATAAACAACACCAAGAATGCAGTTACATTTCCATGTAACCTGTCCCTACCCCAGTGTTATGTTCCAGAATAATATTTTAACTGTTTAACCTCACACATCCAAGTAGTAACTGTTTAAGTCATGTGCAAAACCAATTATTTTGACAGAAATATAATTTGAACATACTTACTTCTTGGAAGCTTTTCTGCATTTGTCTTTGGGGTAATGAAATTCACTTTGTTTTCAGAGTACATAAAGTATATGAGCAGTAGAACTCAGGATTGGTAGATTTATACAGAGAGATAAATAAAAGCGGCCCTTCACCATGAAAACATTTGCAGTGCAAGTGTGAATCATGAACAGTGAACCACATAAACTGGCACAACAGACTGTGAAAGGCTTTGTCTTTGAGATCCGTCGTGTTACAAATGAGGGATTAAGTTCTTAAGTCTTTCTAGACTTCATCAGTACTAAAAATTAATATCATTTTGATTCAACTATTAGCCAGTGCTGGCATCAGAGAGGCATGGCAGGGCAAGAGTCACTTCAGGTATAAAGCCATTAGTTGTAATCCCAGTCCTTCGTGCCCATAGTTACAGAAAGGCATTTAATTTCTCAAGCAAATAAAGCTGCATAAATTCAGCCCTCATCTGTTCCAATACCACAAGTGTGCTTCGCCTTGTGTAAATTACTCCTCCTCATCCTGGGAAGGAAAATGTGCTGGGCTCTAGCCACTTCTTTTCAAAGGCGGGCAGTGCAGCAGCCTTTCCCAATCACAGCTCAATTCTTGCTGCCATTGATGGCTAACAGCTTTCTCCAGCCCCCCGCTGCGGCCTCAGACATTCCTCTGCTCTGTCAAGCAATGAAAATATCAGCAACAGGATTAGAGCAAGCCTCAGAAAGAAAGATCAGCTCACTAACATCCAAAGCCTAGGAAAGAACACGGACGTCTTTTGGGGTTCACAATACTGGTAATGACTCTACATTACAACTGCTAATGGCATTTTTTTGAGCTTCAGACAAATTAAGACCTCAAAGAATTCTGTGATACTTCTGCATCATTAATCAGGATGCAACCAAGGTTTGTAAGTGTTCATTAAGCAGGGCAGGCTTCTGCTCTTGCACTAATAACTACTAGGGAAAAAATAAGCAGAATTATAAAGCAAGACTTCTCTTCTTATTTCAAATCTCAGTACAGGCACAGCCAGCTACTCCAATCTTCTATCCAACTCCATATGGCAGTGGTCAAGGGTTAAAGTGGTTTAAAAAAAGCATTAAGAAAGGAAAAATATTTTTTCTACAATGAGGAAAAAGAGGAACACTTGAGAAAGGCTCTGAGCACTACACTAATTGAAAGAAAACAATCCTGAGGAAGGAGGCCCTCAGTACAGCACTCAGGTTTGGATTTTACGTTCACCTACTTCACCAAGTAAATACAATTATTCAATCACAGTGCGGTTTCCAGCCCACATTAAGGTAGTAAGATTCTCATAATTATACTCCTCTTCACATATTTAAAAATCCTTTCTATGTTTACTTGACAAGCTAATTGCTGACAGCTAGAAACAGTGAAAACACTATCCTTTCCAATTCTGGGGTGAGGGAAGTACTCATCACCCCCTCCCCAGCCCACTTCTCAGAGCCCTATTCACCTCACAGCTCTGCTCAACAGCTCAGTGTCCCTACAGCCACAGTGTAAATACAACGATCTCCCTAAAAAAAAAAAAAAATATATTTTGTAACTTTATTAAGCAAAATCCTACTTCTACGAAGCACTAATGCCAATGCAATGCATAACTAAAAGATACACAAAATTTTAATTTTTTTAAACGTAGATAACTGCCTCAGTTTGCAAACCCAGCAAAGGTATAAGACACTTGTGTACACACACATTACTCACCCACGTAAAATCCAAAGCTCAGCATGATGTGTTACTCATCCCTACTCCAAGGCAGATTTACACAGAAAAGAGGAAGACACTAAGATCTGTTAAACTCTTACTACCATCATCTGCTATGTTATGAATGTCAGTGCTGTTGCTTAACAAGCATCTCTGGCACTTTATAGCTCATCTCACCACCTCCCCGTGTCCCTTACACATCCAGACTGCATCCAACTCTCTCCATTTTTTCTTGTATTTTGTGTGTGTTTCTCCCTTACCTATATTTGTGTGTCCATATTCCAGAAGTATATTCTAAAATCTTTATTTTTGTACACCAAAAATCAAGAAGCATCTTCAGAAAGATCTTATATGATATTACAGCAGTACTCAAAAGTATCTCCAAGTTATCAGTACAGTTTCCCAAAAATTTACAAGCTTAATTTAAAAAAAAATCCTATTAACTAGAGTGGTTTACATTTTGTGATAGTTCCGATGACCAGATTTCTTTTTCAGTCAAGTATAGTAAGATAAAGAATGATGCCACATTGGTTACAGTTTTAAACAGTCTTCCACGATAAACTTTTTTTTAACTGATCCTTTTATGTAAAGCAAAGTTTGAAAGTGCAAAAACATATAAAAAGGAGAGAAATTAAGTCAGGTCCACTTCTATCGTTATAGACAAAAAAGTTAAATGTAGGGACAGCAAGCAGCAATTAAACACTTACCACAGAAATACACTTCTAATTTTATCAGAAAGTTGTGACATCCAGCACAGCAGTAACTTTGGAGGTAAATGGTGAGGAAATGCACAGTAAGTTTATACAGCAAGGAGGAAGCCAACCTAAAGAATCAGCAACTACCTCCCCAGAACAGTTTATTAAAGCAAGAACTCCAGCATCAAAGTGTATGGCATATAATTAACATGTAATGCCTTGCTGATAAGTTACTGGATTTAATGCTGCTTTCTGGTAAGCTAGTTGTTTTGTAAAAGCGAAGTTGTCCAGTTGCTCTTTTCCTGCATCAAAAGCCTAGTAAGGGAAAGAACACTCAGGCTACATTTTTAAGCCTTTTGGTGACAGCTTTGTTTTCTGCCAAATATTTACATCATCTTAATTTGGTTTTGAGTCATGTATACGCTCATTATGCTAAAACACAGGTCAGTTACAACTACAAAAATTAGAGGGTTTGTTTGGGTTTTTTAAAGTTGACTTTGCCCAACTGGTCTGTCCAAGCTCATGCTTTCATTTTTGCCCCGTTTATAGTGAGGAGTAACGCACCTGCAGAGTACATTACATCTACCTTCTTCAATCTATTTTCCCCCCTCCGTGCTAATCAGAAGACTTGGAAGGAAGTATTATATTTTTTATTCTAAAAACATTTAGTAGATGGCACCTTCAAATGAAATTACTTCTACACAGACACCACTGAAGGCTGTGTTATAGCCTTGGAAGTGTATATAAGCAATTACAGAACAAGCATGGATGTTTCCAATTGAAACTGCTCTAAGAGACTACATAAATGTAACAAGTTATTATCATAAAAGGTAGACAAACGAATTAAATGTGGAAACTGCTTTTACAGTGATACCCAGATATCATTTGGTCAACATCTAAAGCCTTTCTATCAGTCTCTTACAAAACCGCCAGAATTTTCCAAACGATGAAGCAAAAGGTGTTCTCATTACCAGAATTCTAAAGTGCTACTTAAAAGACTACAAGAGTTTCCACAATTAAAAAACCTGCACAACACTAACAGCAGAAATATTTCTGCTTATTTGCAGAGAATAAGGTGCCAGTTCCCCATCCACACAGCACCCTTGGAAGCCCTGGAAGATTAAGCCCTGTTTCTGAAACCACCAAAAAAAGTTATATGAAAAACAGCAGTAACATCCATGATGATTTCCTGGCCACGAGGGGACAGACTATTACCCTATTCCACATCACCTTTCAGGCGTTCTGAGCCGTGACACAGCCTCTACCCTTCAGTTTTCGAAGGATCTGTGGTAACAGGTAACTCTAGACAATAACCACACAGCTATGAAAAAGGAATTACAGCACATACATCAACCTTTCTCCCCATAGTTGAAATCAAATTCTACCTATTCTCTGACACTGCTGAACAAAATTAAATCTGTCTTAACCTCTCAGTTTCACTTCCATGTCATAAAACCATTTCTCCATTTTGTTCCGTGACAGGAATTGCACAGTTTTTAAGAAAAGATATATAAACTTTCAGTCTTTGGGCTACTGATACAAAAAAATCAACTCACCCTACAATCCACTTGCCTTTCTTAATGCAACCAACACGCAGCAAGACTACCCGAGTTACAAGAAATTAAACACTAGCAACACAGGCACTGAGCACATTCTGATTTGAGGTTCAGTTTACCGATTCAATCCAGCTGCTCTGTACCCCAAGGGAATCGCAGTCAAGACAGAGCCATGAATCCAGCTTTGCATTTGGTATTAATTCAAGGCAGCACTGGCATCACCAGTAGCTGTGAGGCAGAATCAGAGGATTTTATTTTTTTTAAAATGAACACCATCACCCCATCAGACACACTCCTCCACTCAGTGAATTCACAATAGCCAACAGCCCTCCAGCACAACAGTTAAGAATGATAAAGTTACTCACATTACAGGAGCTATACTAGATTTAAGCTCTATATGTTAATCTCTAATCATAACAGAAACAATCAGTTGATAACCCTTCACAGCCTTCTGCAGAAAAATAAATGATCAGTTTATAGGCTAAACTTGAGAGAAAAGTTCTTTAGGATCACAATAATATAAAAAATAAAGGCAAACATGCATTTCTTACAGGCCCTTTCTTATTTATTAACATTAAAAAGGAGATGCTTGAAAATGTTGAAGTAATATGCAGGATGAATGTGAAAGCAAATATGATGAAACCCCAAAGCATAGGCTCAATCTCTCTTATAGAGCTCCTACAAAGTAAATTCCAGGGGGGGGGGCGAGGGGGGGGGGGAAGGCTAGATCAAGATACACACAGAGATCAGATCTAATATAGACAGATACTTTCAGCTACCGTGAATGCTGTCTGTCTTCCTTTAGATCGATTTCCACAGCAAAATGAAAAGCTGGCAACAACAGCAAACAAATAACTGGAAAACATTGCTTCAAAAAATAACACTTCAGATTTTGGGCTGATAATGCTGTTACCATGAACACAAGATATTCCAATTGAGTTGAAACAGAATAAGCCTTTAACTAGCATGACCTAGAAGTCAGAATACATCAGATCCTGCTTTGGGTGCATTTGATGACTGGGTTCTCCTCCCACATTCAGATACCAAATTTCTCTCCCCTCCAAAAGCCTCAAATTTGAAATATGAAAACCTTTATTCACATGCTGTGGTCTTACTTTGCAGATTCTGCCTCCTTATTTTAGACTAGACCTACAATATTTACATCAGCTATAAGGAATACTACTTGCCTGTACTCAAAGACAACAAATTGAAAGGTGAGAACACTGATTTACACACAATAGCACAACTGAAAAAACCTCAGTAGTTCCAGAATGACCCTATATTTCCTGTAGCTATGGTTTCTGTGTGTTTTCTTTCAGCTGCAACTCAAAAAAAGTTACATAAAACCACAACACGGAAATGGTTACCAAATCACTGCAGATATCTAGGCCATTTCTGACTTCTTAGTATTTATATATTTTTCAAAAACTACCATAACTTCAAATAAGGAGATAAGTAAAAACAAAAGAAAACCTACAGAACCTAAAAATAAGTCTCCTGAGGTACAAACCAGGTATAAGCAAATAACTACATGGGAAAATTAGGATAAAGAAGCTATTTTACACTTCAAACAGAAGGCAAGCCATATCAGACTCCAGAAAAGGATGCAACACAGGAAAATTATGAAGGAGGGCTGTCACACACAGAATTTGCAGTATAGTCTCTACTAGCTCTTAATGCTAATAAAAATAGTGTGCCACGGAAAATATATTTAAATTTGTCCTTGCAAATGAATAAGAATATACTCCTGTAATTTTACATGTGAACACTGAGACTGTCCCTTTATCAGCATCTAAACAAGTCAAGATGCATTGCACCGTTACCTGGGCTGGCAGAAGCAGGTCTATCAGCGTAATAACAACTGCGACCTCTGTGTTACTATTATCTCCTTAAGCAAAAAGAAATAACCAGGTCATTTCAAAAAACCCTGCCCTAAACTGCTCTGCAGAACCACCAAAAATATACTGAGATAGGCCACAGTGCAGGAAGGGAGCAGCTTTCCTGTGCCCCAGCTATACGGCCTGAGTACACCCCACCTTCACGCCAGCCCCCCAGTACGTGCACATTCCTGACAATTTCAACATTAATTATTTCCCCGAGAAAAACTGAGCAAAGTCATCCTTAGCCATTAAACAGGCTGTGAGTCTCCACACACTGGGGGCTGGCTCAGCTGCCAAGTTTGCTCCCCATGCACCTTCACTAGCACATTGTCACATCACACAACATCGATAAGCTTTTCTTTATGCTCCCAACCAGGTTTCAATGCAGTGTTATTCTTACAGGATTTCATTCTTGGTACAGGAATGATTTTTGAAGTCCTGGCCTCATAAAGATTCAACGTGACACCTCAAATAATACGCTATGCGAGGTAAGCATCACTAAATGAAGTTTCTTCTGGACTTTAAGCAAATAAGCAGCCAGTGTATTCAAAGAATTACCAGGCCACTACCCTTTGCTGAAAGTGGAACCTATTTGGTAGGTTTACATTTCTTTTCCTCGGGGCTAAGTACTTTAAGAGGAAACTTGTAGCTTTATTCCCACTTTGGAACCAGTCAAACAAAAGGGGAACAAATAGCGCAGGGAAAAGACTAACCAACCAAAACAGTAATTAAAGCTAAATTGAGAATTCATTATCAATCCAAAGATAAACCTCTATGAAACATTTTCTTAGCAAATTCACTTAAAAACAACTGCATACTTTCTGACAAAATTTTAGTCTATAGATCTGAAATCGATGTGCTATAATACATCACAATATTAAAAATTACTATGGTGACATAAGACAGACTCCATATTTTGTTCACAGCACTTTTCATGTTCAAATACTAAGCCAACCTCTATCACCACCAGAAAAAGCAGTCTCGCTTTCCCGCGACACCGTTCCCACGTGCTCACGTCATCCTCTCCCCCCTGCTAATACAAGTACTGCTGCAGGCATACAGCACAGCAGACCAGGGAATTGAGCCAAGGCTCTGCATCCTCCACAAACGCTTGTGAAAGCAAATGGAAGGGCAGAGTATGCAGGTCCTCCTCCTTTTAATGGCACTGCCAGCTTGAAATGTTGAAACTAAACATATGAAAATAAGATTAACATTTGGCAACGACTTTGTATCTGCTGCATTTCACATCTGCCCAAACACATATCTAATAAGAGATTCACAAACAGATAACAAAATACCTGGATTTTCTGCAAAGCGAGCACTGACAGCCCAACACTGCAAATTCCAGTTCCAACTGCACAGGAGCACACTACAAACTGTATAGCTGTTCTACCACATCAAAAACACATTTCTGGATGCACTTTCCCTTTATTTCCAGTTCTTCTATACTTCCTTTCTTGCCCGTTTTCAAAACAAGAACATTTTGCTTTATAATTTATTTTTGGAAAGATTTCATCTTCTTGTTAATACCCAGCTTGCCTCTCTGCTACATACAACACTGGAACAGCCACTGATTTCAAGCAATTACTCATTTTTTAACCAACACAACAGTAATCCTTTAGAATGTAGAACTCAAGCTATACACTGCTTCTCAAAATACACTCAAAGATATGTAAAAGTCACGACAGGCCTAATGACTTAAATGACTTTTGGCAGCCTGTTCTACTTTTAGCAAGAACATCCAAACGCCTCTATTTGTAGCTCTCCCTTTCTTGCTACAGTTACATTATAAGGTTTCAAGGTACAAACTGCAGAGCGGTGTTAAGAAGAGATGTTCAGGTTCATCAACTACAGAGGAAGACTGAGAAAGATGAAGCTTACACAGAACTTGACTCCACCTCAGCCTGAGTGGAAGCAAACTACTGGGCCATTACACCAAAAGCCACGAGCTAAAAACAAGGTGGAAGTGGCCTCCAAGTGCTCCAGTCTGTTAGCGGTGTCAGTAACACAAAGGTGTCTCTGCCAAAAGAAAGATAAGAGAAACCAACAGGGCCAAAATGATCAGCAATACAGTTTTTACTTCTAAGATAAGGTAGTGGGAAGTGCTATGTTACAGACGTGAAAATATTATACATATTCATAGATTCACATAAATATGAAGATAAACTTAGATTTTCTGGAGCTAAAATATAATAGTAAAAAAAACACTAAAAGCAAAACCTTTATAGAAAAACACTCATTAATACCTGGCTGTAAACTACATGCAGAACGTTAAATAGACGGAAGCTGCAGAAAAGCACAGTGTCTCTTCAAAACTATATGAAGTCTAACTTAAATATTTTAATAGGCAAGAAACACCAGTTAAGCCTATATTGGCACAAATCTCCAACTACAGAATACCATACACATACTAGCAGCACTGCATTATTCACCTCTAGGTCAACATCAACATTAGAGACATGTCAAAAAAACTAAAAGCACATCAAACAAGATAAATTTACCAAAGTATAATAATGATAATGGAAGATAACTGTGCTGGCTACTGACACATGCTTTGACCCAGTGCCACAAAACATGACAGCTTCAAGACATGTACAGAGGACATCAAATAAAAACAAAGGTAAAATATTAAGAGTCCACATATATGTACGGGCAGAAAGCTAGAATCAAAAAAACACTCAGAAGTTGTCCATGCTTCTAAGCCAAAGCAAAAGATTAAAAAAAAAAAACAGTTGTCCATCCTTCTAAGCCAAAACAAAAGATTAAAAAAAAAAAACAAAAAAAAAACAAACAACCACACACACCAACAGGTGGCAAAGTTCAGCGGAGCTACACCAGTCAGGCAGAAACACAACCCCACTGAAACCGAAAAGGATATCAAGTACATAGGTGATTAGAAAACTAGGAGAGATGAAGTGTGATTTTAAGGGAGCAGGGGGTAGAAGTACAAAACCATGGGAATTTCTAATTGTACTAAACAAGTTTGCAAAGACATTCAGGCCTACAGTGGCAGTCCCACCCTGGTAAGGGATTTCTTTAGCATGGCTCTCCCATCAGCACCAAGGAAAACCACACCAGGTGATCGAAAGGGCTGAAACATAATCTGAGGGGCTCAGCGACTTCCAAAAACCAACACACTTCCTTAGCTTTTGTAATAGATAAATGAAAAAACATCAAGCATACCGTTTTGAGGTTTTCAATGCAATAGTAAAAAGAAAAAAAAAAAAAAAACAACAACAAACAAAACCATGGTAAGATTCACACCTGTACAGGTAACTTAATTAAAATCTTATCTAACTTAACTATAAGGAGAGTTGTATATTCAAATTATTTTAACAGATGAATGAAATAGTGGATAAATTAATCACAGAACAGTTTTTCCACTTTAAAAAGACCTCAGTACGAAACTGTATGACCGGAGGATACCAGAAGTTATCAGGCTGCTACACTTTGTCGAGACACAAAATAACTGCATCACCAAAAGTCATAGCAATTAAAGTCATTGGTATAAGCCAACACCTATCCAATGCACCAAGATCAACAGATGAAAATCTGCAAATGAAGAAATTCAGCATAAGCAGAGCACTTGAATTTCTTCAATGGTAACCAGTATCAAGTCAGCTGCACAAACTGATTCACAGCAAAGAAAATTCAGCGCTAATGTATGCTGGGCAACACATTTGAAGAGAGAGCTCTCTCTAACGTGCCATTCACTGTTTCTGGATCACGTTATCAACTCAAAAGACGACCTCTTACCCAGTAACCATGAAAACAAGAATGCAAGAGGATGTATAAAACATTGTTGCATTGTAAGTTGCCAGTACCTTCCTAAAAATGCTGTGCTCTGTCCTGGTCAGTTCACTGCAGCAAACCGAAGCTAAACCAGGAAAGTTCAAAAACTGACAATAAGAATCAGCAAATGCCATAAAAAATACCTAATTTTAAGTATTTGGAGGCCAGTGGGTTCCCAAGTTGGACAGCCCCTCTCAACAGCACCTATATGGATCTGGTTGTGATTTTTTTTCCTGCTCATATCTCCAGTCACTTTCAAGTATCCCAAAACATCCAGAAGCAACAAGTGGAGTGATATTGTTTATCACAGTGTAAAAAAACAACTTTTTGCTTTGTAGTAATTTACTTCTTAATCAGATTGTTAAAGGGACATTAAATAGTTTTTGTTAAAATTAAGCAATAAATCTCTTCACTTTCTACACAACTCGAGCACCTCATGATTGTCACATACTCCAGGGAATTTCCCAAACTCCCAAGAAAGTTCAGCAGTAGAGCATTGCCAATTCCTTCACTCTCTTGAGAAGGGTAGCTTTAATAAAAAAAATGCTATTTTAACTGATGCAGAAAGGGCTTATCATAAATCGATAGTCTGTTTATTTTGTAAAATTAAGATATTCTCTTCAGCATGAATACTAAATGGTAAAAAAAACCCTTCCAATTAAAGCATCTATAATACCCTATAAATCTAAGGTTTCAGTTTTCCTAAAGAACTCTGCAACAATATACATACAAATTGTGCTTATCTATTTATATGGAATTAATCAGGATCACCACTTTCATCCTGGCCATTTAACTGGAGAACTAAATCAATAACATCCAATCAGTAAAATATGACTGTTGTTTCCACAGCACTGAAACATTTTCTCTATTAAGACCTGGTTTGCCTTTTTTTAAGATCAATAGCCTCAGCGCACTACATTTAACTATTCAAGGCACGGAGATTATTGCAGCACGACAATCTGAAGCAGCACCCCGTGAATATCTGGGGCAGTATCTCTCCACCCAGAGGCTGGCACACAGACTAAGTGAACACCGATCACTGCCTCAGCTACCGTTTCCAAACGCTGTACTAAGCCTTTTGCTTTTTCAGGGGCTGAACACCCCATTCTTAACTTTCATGGGAAAGCAAATAAACCTATTCTGTAACTAGTATTTAAGTTGAACGCACAAGAAGCTGAAATCCCAGCCCTGCAGCCAGCTGAACTCTAATACTGCAGCCACCAAAATCCCTACAAACTGGTTAAAAAGAAGTGGAACCTCCCTTCCACTGACATCTTGACACCAGGACAGATTCCTTAGGGGAAATGAGCATTAATTATTAGCAAGAATTTCAGTTACACCTCCTCATAGACAATGCAAAATCAAGCTTTTACAATCCTATATAAAAATGCTGCATGTTTAGAAAATTTAGCTACAAACATTTTACACACAAAATTATTTCCATGCCAGACTAGTGATGGTATAAAAATTTGCTTTCAAACCCTCTATCAAATTCAGGCTGATGCTGCACAAGTTACGGGTTGTTACAGTTTGAAAGTAAAGGTTAAAAACCATATCATACTGCTCTTTGTGTAGTTTTCTTAAACTCCCACTCCATTTCCATGTTCATACCTTATCACTCCCTCCTCTTCTTGGCGATGCAGCAAACATGCACTAGGTGCCTACTTAGTTCTCAGACTTCTGTGAGAATCTTGGGTTGAAGGTGAATGTCTTGCAAATTACAACACTTTATCATAAGGAATAACCAAATACTCTTATTTATATAAAGAAAAATCTACAGTATGTAATCTCCTCACTTGCACTGATAAGTTACTGGGAGGTAACTAAGCCAAGTGATTTTTTTTTTTTTTGAAGGTGACAATTTTTGTTCACTGTGATAAATATTAGGCACAGGTGTACACACACATCTTACAATGTTTAAATTAAAATGTTAGTTATGTTAGCTTCATAAGCAAGTCAAATCATTTTCTTGGATGACTAATAAAGCAAATAAGCACATGCTGCAAAAGCCATATGGAACTTCGGCACTTCTAGGCGAGGAGAAGCGACAATGCATCACCACAGCCCCAGCGCAGGTAGCGTGATTCACAGATCGTTAGAACAACAGTTCATCCTCACAAGAAATACGCTCCAGCATCAACAGACCTTTTCGCTGCTGCCTATTTATGCATGCAAGCCATCAGCGGCGCCGGTGCCTGCATACCTCAGGAGCTAGAAGCAATCAAATTGCTTCTATCAGATCACAGGCAACCCCCAGAACACACAGCCTGATGAACACCGTATTTACATGAAACAGGAATATCAGCTGGAGACCCGCGCTTAAGCAACCGGGGATGTAACCGAGACCTGCACATTTCTGCTCTATTTTTAACTTACAATATATTTAGAAATAATCAAGAAGCGTATACAAAACAAAAACAAATTATGACCTTATGTTTCTAAGGAGCCCAGATGATCTACACTCCCATCATCTTTAGTTTTCAATACGTTACTTTCATACCCTAGAAGGAGCATCCTATAGAGCAGCACATACCGCACCAGTCATTTGCAATCAACACGTTGCTAAGAAGAGCTGTTCAGTTCTGGGAGTCTCATGCAGCTTTCACAGCCACCAATTTCTAATTGCATTTGATTGCTGACTTCCAAAACTGCCGGTTTGCCCTTTAACAACAAAATACATTATCGATTCCAAAGACTTCAGGAATATCAGAGAGACAGAACAAATTTCTTACTTCCGAATAATCTAATTTGCAATCTTAATGGGTTATCACAGATTTTCTATTAAAAATTAAAAGGGACACCAACTTCAATTTTATTTTAAATAATGCAATCCTTTATAGAAATCTCAAATCAGTTAAGCAATCACAAGAGGCAGGATTTTGCTCCAGTTGACGCTTGTTCCTTACTACTGATTTTCTGGGGTTTATTCCCTCAGTTAAGTGAAATAGTCCCCATTTTAAGACTAGTAGCTCATTGTACCTTATTTGCAAAGCCACCAAATAGACGAGGAAACACACTAATGTTTACAGATACACAAATAAATGAAGTTATGCTTTTTTTTTCCCTAAAATAATTCAGCTATACTCTTTTCTTCTTCAGAGAGCGACAACTAGCTATTTATAGATGGGATCAAATGTCACTCAAACATACATGGCTACATACAAAGAACAGGCTTCCAAATCTATAACTTCTGCTCATTCATGACATTTTTTATCAACACCAAAAGACCAGCATGGTTTTTGGGGTGGGTTTGAGTTTTTTGGTTTGTGTGGTGGGGTTTAGGGAGTTTTTTGCATTTATATGTGGGTTTTTTATGTCCAGAACCTGCCATTCTGGATATAGCAAGAAGCACTTCAGTCTTGTTGAGCAGAGCTGCAAGTCTCACAGCTAAAGCTCCACCTGGACCTAGAAACCGGGTGTTCCACTGCCTCTCTAGGCCTTTACACCAACCTAACACAGCTCTTCGGGGAACGCCAAGGAAATCGAGGTTCAGGCCAAACATGGGACAGAAGACGGCACTATTGTCCTTCAATCGAAAACACAAAGGGGAGCACTTTTACTCCTGATGCAGAACATCTGTACCCACTCCCCCTCCTTCCAGCAGGGAGGGACTTGAACATCCCTCTCCCACCTGCCAAAGATAAGAGTATGGGGAACACCATCTATTTAAGAAAACAAAAAAAAAAAAAAACCAAAAAGCAGGTGGGAAATAGAGTGAATTAAGATCACTCCCCCTTTGCTGACTTAATTCATATTTGGCTTCAACAGATGAAACTTCACCTATTGATTTGATTTCATCAAACCACAAAGGATTTTTTTAAAGTAGCAAAGAGCAACCAACACAACTGCAACTTCAGTGAGCTGTCAGGAGAGCAGTAAATACTGAAAACGAACCATCATGTGGTAAGATTGTACACATGAAAAAAGTAACATCTATTACACATACTCTGAAGATCTTTGAGTCCAAGTATAACATTTTTCAAAAGGAAAAAATTGTATCTGCTTCTGACCTGGAATCTGCAAAGCTTGTACTCCGTACGAGAATAAATAAACATATTCCCTGTCAACAGGAGTCAGCATACACGGTTACATCGGTAGTATCCAAGATGAGAACTACCACGGACATTTCTCCCTAATGCGATTTACAATAGGACAATAACACCATTTAATATCAGTTTAACCACTCTCACTTTTCCAAGTTGCTGGAAACTATTCATTTGCGCAGCAGTTTCTTCCAAATTCCACTCGCACAGAGTTTTCTTTTAAAATATCGGGATTCAAGCTACAAGGCAGTATTTTTAAAAAATCCCAGCATTCAACATCCAAGACTACATTTTCTTTCAAGCTTTCTACTAGTTTTGGTCCTGACAAGGAGACAAAAGAAGTTACTTTTTAAAACCAGGATTTTTCAAAACTTGACTGCAAAACCAGGGAGCCTTGTACGGTATTAATGGTATTTGCAGGGGCCTTTTTAGAAAACCTTCTTGTACGCACACCGTGCTTCATCTGGATGAGATTACGTTTTTCGTAGGCTATAAAGAACCAGGATTCAATAATGGATCATTAAAGGTAACAATGGTAGAAGGCGTGAGAACTACAGCGACTGAAACGCTGCCAGAACGCTCGTTTCTGGGCTACTGCGGCACAGTTTTCAGGCAAGTTCCCCCCTCTCCACAGGTTGTCTGTCATCTCCTCTCCGTCAACGAGTCCCTACCGGTTCCAGTAACGCCCGCCTGCTCTTCCAGCTCAGACAGAGCCCGGCCGTGCCCCTACTCACTCCAGGCCCACAGACGGCGGGCAGAGCGCGGCGCACAGGTGACTCGCCGAAGCTTTTACGCCGCAGAAAGGCGATTCAGGTGTCTCTTGTTCCGCCCCCGCCCGCCCCCGGCGCTGGCAGGGCCGACCGCCCGCTTACGGAGGTGA
>KL280747.1:4228-19457 GCA_000699545.1 Podiceps cristatus | reverse complement strand
GCACAATTTCTCACCACCTGACAACCGGTACAGCCTATCCCGAGCAGCAGTCAGGAGCAGGGAACAGCAGGTTCCAGAGACACCAAGTGAGGGAACAAGCAGCCAAACAAATCAACAAAAAGGCACGAACGAATGAAAAAAGGGAAAAGAAGGGAACAAGAAAGGAAGTGGCCCACCAGCTGATGACCCTCCGTCTATGCCATGGAACACTATTTGGCCAGTTTAGATCAACTATTCTGGCTGTGCCCTCCCAGGTGTTTGCACCTGCACATCAGCAAAACCTGGAAACTGCAAAATCCCCTTGATTGTTCAGCAGCACCAACACCAGCAGCGTGCTGTCACCATGCTTCACATACTAAATCCAAAACACGGGAGCTGCTGGAGAGAAAAATAGCTCCGTCCCAGCCTAAACCAGGACAACCAGAAATAAAGGTGAAGATGTGGTTGTAAACAGCCTTACAGTAGTGAGAGGTGCAGGAATGGTGATGACTTTTCTGTTCATGTGATGCAGTTTCTTTTGTGCACATTGAATTGATGTAAGGAGCAATTGTTTTGGCCAAATGCAGCCTCTTTCTCTTGCTGAAACAGTACTCGCATCACACCACTTCTTAATATTCACAAATATCCCAGAGGGTGTGTCAGACCTGTGCCAGAACAGTCTCACAAAAGCTCTCTACTTTGAAATCTCGCCACTCCTTGTTTCTGTGCCAGCTGTGCTTCAGCATAAACAATCCAGTTACTTCTTTCCCTGGAAGTCCCTCTGAATGAGCTTCACCCCACAGTGCTTGTGGGGCTGGTCACAGACTGTCTGATTCCAGAAACCATTCAAACACTTCAAAGGAAACTCCCAGGCTCCATGGACGGGAATGTTTTGGGTGATCCACTAGATCCACAGAGCTTTTTCTCTCCAAAAATGCCATTTTAAGGGATATTCATTTAGGCATTCAGTTCAGGTGCCTTAGGGAGGAACCTGGGCTATCTATAGTCAGTGGAGAGGAGGATACCCTTCCAGAGTGTGATTTCAGAGTCTGTAAATCTTAAGCATGTAATTCCATTGACTGAAGACCCCCACTGTAGGTAGTAAGTATACTTTTCTAATGTTTTCTTGTTTTTGGGGGGGTTTTGTTTTTTATTTTTGTTTGGGTTTTTTTTGTGGTGGTCGTTTTGTTTTGTTTGGTTTTGGTTTTTTGTATTTTTTGTTGGGGGGTCAGTTTCTAAAGAAGATGAGGCATTCACAGTCATGCTTCTGTGTTTCTGTCTTATTTTCCCTATTTCAGTAATTTTAAAACCAACCAATCTATCTGAGGGTAGACATCTATATTGCCACAATTTTCTTTGAAAATAGGTAGTCTGGTAAGAAAAGACACAATTCATAGCCCCTTGAAGGGAGACTGCAGTGTAATTTTTGGTCTTACCAAGGACTAGAAGCCTCATAAAGGAGAAATTGTTGTGAAATGCCCCACCTGCAGGACAAACTCCAGTTGGAGCTGATAACTCATTAGACACTAGAGAATCTAACCATTAGATACGTTTCAGTCGAAAACTTTGCTTCACTAGTTCTGATACTCCACAAAATTGCACACTGTTTTTTTTCCTCCTGCTTTTATTGTCTGCTTTTAGGCCGGTTGTTTGTTATGGGCCTGGCAAATGGAAGTACGGCAAGCTGAGAGGAGCAGCGCGAAATACCATCTGCTGTGAATGACTCGCGTTGCTGTGTACCCATTAGAACATCACCAAAGATGTATGTTAAGATACAGTGGAAGGCTTCAGGAGACAGAAATGCAACTGAAGCAACATTTTGCTCCATCTATGATCCCATCAATGCCAGTAGGATTGTCTGAAGTTTACATTAGCATATAACCTGACCTCAGCTGTTTAACATTAAGCGGTACGGACAAATCTATTTCCATTAATCATAGTGATGGTGGATGTAAAATGTCTGCATTAAGTCATTGTGCTAATCTAAGAAAGCAAAGATTGATGCTCTGATTTGAGACAGTAAGAAATAGGAAGGAAATCTGCAGTAAGGAAATGGGCAAAGTGAGTGGTATCAAAAATTGCTTTCACACAACCCTTTTTGTGCTGCATTAGTTTTTTGCATTGCTTTGCTAAAACGAAAGCGGTGTAATTCCAGCTGGAAGATAACAGTGCTCACTTAGTACAACTTTGTGGCAGTGACATTACATGAATAGGCCAGGGAATTTAAGGATTCTTCTGCCCTTTTGACGTATATAGAAAGTTATTGCTTTTCCCGGGCAGATTTGTTTTTTAAACAGTAGGGACGAATTTGCTTACTGCAGATGGTCAGTTCATTCAGACTCATAGCATTTCTCAGCTTGTAATGTGAGAGCTTGGGCAGGGAAGCTAAGCAATGAAATAGTATTCTGAACTTCTCTGTTTTATCGGTCATCAACAGGAAGCAGGTTTTGGAAAGATTGCAATGTATTTTGTAGTTGCAATATGCCATATATTTTACTGCCTTGTAGTACGCTAGTGAAATGAACTGGCGGTGCTTTGAACTGTCTGTGGTATTCATTAGTGCCAGAGTCATGAAAGACTTGTACAGACAAGGGCATCACAGGTAAAATTCAGAGTTCGGAAGGAGGGTAAAATATTGCCCCATTGTATAAACAGAAAAGCTTACTGAAATATCAAAAGACTGCTCATTTCAACAGCATGCTGTGGCTATACTTTCTGTACCAATAAACAAGAAACCTCATTCCTCACATATAAATAATCCCAGGGATGAGCATAGTATCTCATAAATGTTCTACTCCCCTAGCCAGTACCTACCTGGGTTTAATTTGCCAGTCTTGGGACAATTCAGTTCTTTCACTACGTAGAGGCCTAGTGTCTTTGGAGACTGTGAAAAGACTGCCGTTGTCATTAGTGGACTTTGGATCAAGCCTGGATTCCAGCTTTAGACTGTCAAGAATTTGGAAGCCCTGCATGTCTCCTGTCTGCACTGTGGTTCCAAACTTTGCCATGCCGGTGCTTGTGTACGTACGTGTTTGCTAGCATTTTCAAAAAGGGATCTGGAGTGCTGGAAGTTAGCTTCTCTTTCCAGTCATGTCTGGGTGTGGATGAACCTGAGCTGGCTGAACTTCATCTACAGCAATATGGAGGTCCTGAGGGTAGCATGAGGAAGTATGTGTTATCTGCGCCTTAGAAAGAAGGAATTGTTTCTAATCCCCTTTGGACAATGCCTGCTGACCTTTCTTTTCAGCTGCCTTGTCCATGCATGGTCAAATTATTATCACACTGTCACAGGCCAGCTATGAAGATGCACAGATTTTCCTTCTGAGGGAAAAATTTTCCCTGGTGTGGCCAGCCCAGGATCTCAGCTGGCCATTTTTAGGTGATGGGTGGTGCATAAGATGCTAGTTATGATCTGCCGTGCCTGGATCTCATCCAGCATTAAGTATCATGCTTGCATCATCGAGTTGAGGTCAGAAGGGTGCCTGACCTGTATGCCCATTAAAAGCTCAGGCAATTAGCAGGATCTTCTCCAGGACTCTGGATTATGTTTCAACTCACGGGTCTGAAATAGCCCATATTTAAAGAAATAGAGTATGCTGCAAAAGGCAGAGAGGATGTTGGTTTTCTTCCCCCTGCACTGAAGCAAGTGATAGCTGCGAAAGTGGCTGGCTGACTGGGCTTCTGTAGAACTGATTGCTCTGAAGCTGTTGAAATTTTATTGAGTGGTTAATGATGTTAGGGCACCGAGAGCCATGGAGAGGCATATTTGTTAATCATTTTAAATATAAATAAACAAATAAGTTGTCATAGCCTGTGCAGTATTTCCATTCTGTTCTTTATAAATCACCCTTTCCTCCAGAACTCCCCTTTGCTCAGTGCTGCAGACTGAAAGCGTCTCATTGATTTGGTTTGATGACGTTATGAAATGGATGTGAATCACTCCATACTTTCTCAGCTCACCAGTAATCCTAGAGACAGGAAAGTAGCTGGGCATAAAAACACTGCTGCTGTACCCCGTCCTTCCCGTGCTGCGGGATTGCAGAGCCCTCTGGCCATCCTGTGTGGAGAGGCAGTCTGGAAGCAAGAGCATATGGTGCTTGTTCTACGAGGGAAGCGAGAGAGATGTGTCACATGCTATTAGCTACATAACCCACTCATCTGCTGCCCAAAGACCCCGAGTCCCCAAGAGAAGAAAGGGAAAGTCTATTTGTCCTCTGTCCTTGTATTGATACACAGTGAATCAGAATTGCTGTGTGTAAGGGTGAAGTACACGTATCTTCCTCTGCTATGCCCTGAAGCTTGGCAGAGCTCTGGAGGAGATGTGTAAATGGCAGACGACGATGGGCAGTGCTTTCTTTACACGCAGCATCTTTGCCTAACAAACAGCTTTCTCTGACATAGCCAAACGCAAGCTGAGAAACAAAGTGTCTCAAAAGCAAAACGTTAATACGCACTCATGCTGCAACAGGGGCTGTTGTTTCACGCCTTTCCATAAACTTCATGAGAACCAGGCAGACAAATACTCAAAACACTTGAAAAGCTCCACCTTGAAATGCAGTAGTTTTGAAAAGGATATTCTAGCATAGATCAACCCCTTTTAAGGGTGAGGAAGCCTAGTGGTGGCTTGTCCCAGCGCAGAAGGTGACATTCCCTCTCTGTACTTGGACTAGGAGGGAGCAAGCGTTGTGCAGACTGGGAACTGCCTGCCTGCCCAGTGTCTGGCCAGGGCTGTGGCATACCTAGGAGGGGTATGTCATGCCATGAGGAAGTACAGCTGGTGGTTGGGCTTAGGAAGCAAGGAGCCTTGTGTAGTGACAAGCTTGAGGAGAGCTGTCTGTGTCCTAGGGAAGAGGAGCACGGGGAAAATCCCTCCAGAGCATGGAAAGATGTCTTCTAAAGAGAGATGAGGTAGGACACTGCCTGGAGTAGTATGAAAGACAGGATGGGTTGGTTTCAGCTGCTTTTTCTAGGGGTCCTGAATTAAAACATAGGGTGTTTGATAAGTCTTAATTCCGCTTTGCATGTTTTTCACTGCCCCTGAGGAACAAAAGTTGTTACTAAATACGGAAGAGTAGTCAAGCTTTGTCCTGAACAGGAAAGAGAGTGATAGAGATGGAGAAAGCAGGGAGTGAAAGGATTGTAGCTCTTCACAGAGTAAAGGTGAGGGTGCTGGTTCATGAGGAGATTTTTCAGAGTGTTGCCACCATAATATAAAGCTGTAGCCCTGATCTTGCAAAGGTTTCTGTGTAGACTGAACAACACTTCTTACGGGACTGGACCATGTGATCACATTTTTAGGATTACCCATTTCTAAGGATGAGCATTTCCACCTTTAGGTGCAATCCTGCTGTCAATGAACTCAGTAGAGAACTTTGCAGGTGCTTTGCTGGTGCAGGAGAGATGCTTGAGGAAAGGATATAATGCGTGAACCCACATTTTCCTGCAAAAATTGGATAGCAGATTGCAGTTCTGGAGTGTATTCTGGCTTCTTGCTTCCCCTCCCCTCCAGCTGTTAATTATTTTTCTGGTTTAGATCTTAAGGGAGGAATTATTTATCTTTTGCTATTTGTATTTCAGTGAAACATTAACAATCTCTTGCTAATTGCCTGTGCTAATTATCTCAACAGTAGCAGAATTCCTGCTCATCTAGTGAAGCCATGGAGGGAGAATATGGAGCAGGAATAATGAAATCACTTTGTTGTCCCCTTTCAGATGTTCCAAAATGCTTCTGTGGAGAAGTTTGGGGTGGTTTGCAGTATGCCATAATTCAGTGTTTACACAGCTGTCACTCTCTCCTGTGTACATTGACACAAAGCCACCACATGCTCCTTTGAATGAAATACTTCAGCCCAAAGATTAGATTGTTTTAAAAACATTTGTGCCTAGCAAACCACAGTGGTTTAATGTGAGTGACAAACATTCCTCATTTGTAATGAGTGCGTACAGGCATCTGCTATGATACCAGTTATTTACAGAGGAAAATCAGAAATGTTACCCAGCATGTTACTGGTATAATTAAACTGAAGGAAATATAAGGCAGGAGTGCGCAATACATAATAAATTTATTTATTGAAAAAATTAAGTGCTGCTAACAGATCTACTACAAAAGATTTTGCAATGGCAGACTTAATAAATATGCCTTTGCTGTAGTGCTGTTTTCTACAAAACATAAATTCTTTTTGTTGAATAAGATGGCTGAAAGAAAGCAGAGTTATGGAAATATATGACTGATGAAGAGAAGGCGATATGAGTTATTCTAATGTAAAAGGCTGTCTCACATCTCTAATGCTGACCTTTTCCCAGTGAAATACATTTACAGTGTTACATGTTACTTGTTAATAATTTCAACTATGCTGGTCTTTGAGCTCACAACTCTTACCTTGGGTATGTATTTTAAAGTAACTGTGACCGTTTTCTGAGAGACAAGAGTCTGATCATTTTTCATATGCAGACATAACTAGGTCAAATGTCTGTCCTTGGCATCCAGGTGCTTTCCTACCATTAATCTTCACAGCCTCCTTTGGGGTAGGTGGATGTTATTAAGTGTGTGTTTTAATCCTGGGGTAACTTAAACGGAATCAGAGCAGCTTGCCCCAAATTTAATCCTGCTCTAACTGAAGTTAATAGAAGGTAAATGCATCGCTTCGCTGGAGGCGTAATTTCACACATAATAAAGATGCAAGTCAGTAATCGGGAGTTCCTGTCTTTGTGTACAACAGCCAAATCACTTGGCTGTGGCCTGTTTACTGGCTCTTCCTATAGCTGTAGGCCAAGCTGGAGCTCCACATAAAGCTGTGTGAGACAGACTCATGTTTTAAATGAGGCCAACATGGTATTCTACCTTCTTCTGCTACTTTTGTCTTTGAAAAAAAGTCCTCACAGCAGTTCTCTAACTTATAAAACTTATACGTAGCTTTTATTTTGTTCATTGGAAGTGTTCATCTGGCATCTGTGACCTTGATATAGGGAAGTGGGTAGGTCTTGTGCTAATGTTAATCATGTGTAAAGGCATTTATAAAGGTATTTAAAAGGTTAGCATTCTCGGAGGAATAATCAGGGCACTGTCTGTGAAGTAATGAAAATTTAAAAATAACTAGTTGGACAATGCAATGTAGAAATGAATAGGCTGTAGAAAAACCCACATAATGTCAAGGTTGTCTGCCTATTTCTAACACACTTTTTATAAAGAAAGAGGATATTGACATATTGGCTCTAATTTCAGATGCCCTAATAAAACAATGTCTTGCTACATAGGCTTAGGCTCAGGGATGACTCCTGTCTCTGTAAAGCTTCTACAGTAGCTTTTGCTCTCTTTTTCTGATGCTGAGTATTGCAATATAGTGGCCAAATGACTTCAGCCTATTAGAGAGCTAAGGCCAAAGAAAAAGTGTGTAGCTGATAGTGCCATTTGCAGAATGAATTTCTGACTCTTGCACACCTCTCCTTGATACATTCCCCCTTATCTCATTGCTTTCCCTTCGTCTTCCTTTGCTAGGAAAGTGAGGCCCCAGCATTTGTTGAGCTGTGCATATGTGCTGTGTAAAGACATTCACTGGGGTTAAATCAATCTTCTTTTAAGATTGGGTCAGTTCTTTATCTATGTGAGTACAGCCCTGGGAAGTGCATGTTGTGGGCCATGGGTTGTATCAACTTCAGCAGCAGCATGTTGTTGAACGGTCACCTAAGGGAGAGGACGTGGGAGGAGGTTGAGACTCTACCTCTCATTGCAAAGAACTGTTCCTAGCATTTACCCGTTCATAGATTATATTTACCTTTGCACTGGGCAATTCTTACTCTTCTAGCTGATTGTACTACTTCAGCTTCAGAACCTGGGTCCAGATAATCACAATCTTTTTCACTGGTTTTAGAAAGTCTTTCAACCTAACATGTTCTAGCAGGCACCCAGCAAAGAGATTACAGCTGATAAGGACTTGGGTTTCAAGGCTTCAGAAACTTTGCTGCTCTGGGTTGGGATGAGGAATCAATCTTGGAAATGTCTGCTCTGTGGTGAGACAAAGAATAAAATTAGTTTGGGTCAACTAAAATGATTTATTTTCATTTTAAACTTTTTTTTTTTTTTTTTTTTTTGTATTCTTCATTGGGATTTCAAAATCATTTCATTTTTGGAAATAAATTTGTGTTATTTTCAGTCTGAAAGTGGTCCATTTATATCTTCTAACCTTAAGCAATAAATCCCCCTCCACAAATGTCTTTGAACTGGGACTTTCCTTTTAAACCAGCCCTTTTTCCACCAGCAGTTTTAACTTCGATGGATCAGCATTTTCCAAGAGTATCATCAAGTAGTTCCTGACCAACTCTCTTGAGTGTCTGATAAGGGTCAGATAAAAGAACTGAAATTGGACATGCTTTCCAAATGAGAGCTCATTTTATGGGCAGTCACTATGCTTGCACATATATAGTGATTTCATAAGGCTCTCTTAACTTCATTATCATCTTTTTTTTTTTCCATGTTTTTATGTCCTCATGAGCAAATAATGGGTTTTATGATAAAAAAGAGGTTCTACAAAATAGGAGAATCCTATTGACTCAGACTCTCCATTTAGGTTGCTGTGGCTTTTTTGAACCATTTTCTATTGTATTTTGTATCGCTTTGTGTTTTCCTGACTATTCAGTGTATTTCCCACAGAGACTCGTTCTCTGTGTTTCCTGTAGTGAAGACTATTCAAATGGACTATAATCCTGTAATAGTTTATAGCAAAATCAATTTGATATGCCTTGGAAAACATTCGCTTTCACTACAGTCAAAGGAAATGTGTGTGCAGAGCTGAGAATTTATACTTGTAATGATTTGTTGGAAATGCATGTGCTTGAGTAATTGAGGGTTCTCTTTTGTTCTACTTAATTTTTCCCTTTTCCACCTCTTTTTAAGGAAAATCCTATTTTATCACCTTAGCTAGGAAGGTTTTAGGATTTAAACCTCTACTTCAGAAGCAGATCTCTTCTTCAGCCTTTGTATTTTGTGCGAATTTAGCTCCAAATGTTCTAAGTGTCTCCATGGAAGTAATTAGGTGAATTATTGCCGCATAGCTCTGTGTACAGTACCTGACCGGGAGTACGTCTTTGACTCAATATTTAAGAACTACTGCAGCACCCTCAAGTGGTGATGCTGATCTGTATTTACAGGTTTTTTTCAAATGTTTGTTTCTGAGGTTATGAATCATTTTAGTATTTTGGGCTGACCCACTTAGATGTTGTCAGACCCTGCAGTCCTTCCTCAGGTGAAGCCCGCACTGAATACAATTAATCACATAGGAATCTGAACAAAAGACTCTGGAAAGTTTTCCTTGGATTGTCAAATAATTTTATGGAGGGTGTAAAGCATTCTGTGTGCCCACAGTAACTCTGGCTTTTCTGTCAGTTGTGCTGGAATAAATAACCTGAGGACCCTACAGAAAGAGAAACCACCACATTAGGGTTTTTCTTGGGACTGCAGTTGCAAACGTAGAACAACTGTGGCCTAAGAAACACAATTGCGAACTACACAAATTTCTTGGGTGCACCTCCCCCCCCATGACATCTATAGTAATGACTTAGGAAAAATACTATTTCTTAGAGAGGTTTTACTGTCTTTGTGGTATAGTTCTTTGACTTTAGCTATTTCTTCCCTTAGCTGCCTATTTTAAGCAAGCAGCTGTGCACTGGGCCCGATGAATGGCCCTGGTTTGGGGCCCATTGCTTCCAAAATTAGCAAGTGGCATCTCTGCTGATGCTCCACCTCCTGCTAATTCTGCTGAGCTTTCACAGTGCCCGACTTAGAGTCATTACCCCATAGAATAAAAGGTGGTAGGATGAAATCTGTGCACTCCTCTGCCCCCAGTACAGACTTGCATGAGCAAGTCCCTTAGCTCTGCTGGTCTCATCTGTAAAACACTGACCAGGAGTTTTATTTCAGAAGTTTACTGTAAGTCTTAATGGATGTTGTCTCCACTTTAAGGGCCTTAAGTGAAAACAGATGCCGAAATGCCTGTTCTCCTGTCGCTTACAATAGTGTGTGCTGGGCAGAGGGCACAGACTGGCAGGAGTGGAAGCGCTCCCTCGCCGCCGGCGCCGCTCGGGGCCCTGTGTGCTAATGCCGCAGGTTAGCGGAACCGCACACCTACTTGTTTACCACTGCAGCTTCTCCTAGGTCCAGCATATTTTCTGTATCAAACTCAGAGAACAGGCTTAACAAGCACTATAAACAAAACAATTTATTTTTTTTTTTTTTGTGAGGGGTAAAAGGTGATCCAAACCCTTATTTATAAAATTGTATTGGTCCCAATGAAATATTTTCAGATTAAGAATTAATTAATAATTATTAAGAAAAATGTATTTTTTTTTCTTTTTGCCCTCTCCTAGTTATTTGACTTAGGAAATAGAAATCACTAGCATTTTAGGCTTTGTCCTCACATCATTCTTTTTTTTTGCCTCTCTTTCCATAAAAGACTCATTTAAAGTATGCCATCTAGGTTGTCATGTATATAACAGACTGCATTGTGTTCACAAGAGAAGTATGTCAGTAGAGGGCAGGGTCCAACAGAAGTGAGTTTCTAAAGGGATCCAATAAAGAAATTACAACTATTTTCTAATATAAAAAACAGCCAAAATTTATATGTGACTGAGCATATTTAATATAATGTCTGTGCTCTCATCTTAACGACCTGCTGTCAGCTTGGAAATCACGCTGTGAACATATCAGTAACTTTTGTATTCGATTTTTTTCTATAGAAAGGCACTACCAGTAACACAAAAGAGAGAGAGAGAGATTACTTTGTAAACTTGCCTTAGGCTGCTCCTAAAATAAGCAGAAAGGTGCAATCAGACCTCTCTCACCATGGCTGCAGTACTAAGCTGAGATGTGCCGGCAGCCCACACTGCAGCTGACCCACAAACCTACTTTAAAATATTTGGGGGCACATGTGGGGCTTGTGAAGTGGCAGGACGCGTGGCTCCTGCTGTCTCTTAAACTCGGTGGCCTGACTAGAGAATTGCCTGGGGTGGTGAGGGGAGCCACAGTTCAGCGTGAGAATCCCAGTCAAGAGTCAGCCCCGAGAACAGGGAGCCCATCAGCCCAGGATCCTAAACTCAACGCACAGGAACATTACAGATAAAGCAGCGCTTTTCTACAGCTCCCTGGAAAAAGCAGGAGAAAAGCTGAAATCACTGCCAGTTATTTATTTAGAAATATGCCTTGCTGAGTGTTCTGAAAGTAACACTATTCCAGGCTTAAGAGACAAGCAAATTCCAAAGTTTTGAGCCCTTTGCAAGTGCTTTCTTTTCTTTTTAATACAAAGCAAGCTCTGTGTGCTTCAAGATGAGACAGATGCCTCTGGTAGGAAAATCTCGGGTCATTTAAATTCTTGTAAGTCCAATGTGACATCTCAAGTTCTAGCCAAAACACAGCCTTGCCCTTCTTCGGGGGTACTGCCCCACTTTCTGCTTCTGTCATCTCTGTTATCCAGCAAATGTTTCCACCCCTGACAAGTTGTTGCCTGCATTTGTCACAACGTGCCGCAAATATCAGTACCGCGTGTGCTTTATCTTGTAGGACCCGTATGTGTCTGGGTGACACAACTAGGCCAAGCTAATTGGCTTTGAGGTGTCATCCACTTCTAAAAATACCAAGCAATACCAATACAAGGATATGTTCCTTTGAGTGGGGATACTCTTTTCTCAGGAAAGGATATTTTCAAGAAATTTATCATCCCCAGAATCAGTAGTGAATTCTGTTTTACTGAGTTGCTGGATAGGCAAAGACATATTTAAATTGGTGAATAATGGCTAGAATAAACAATTCCCGCAGAAAAATGGTAAACTTTCCTCAGTTCCATGAAATCGAAGAAGGTTTTAGTGCGGTTACTTATATGAAATCTTTGAAGATGTAGTGTTGAGAAACAATTTAATGATTATCAAGAACCTTAAATTCCAGATGAACGGTGGCGCAGTTTCTGTCTGCTCATTGCTGATAGTGTTCCCGGAGGGGAGGCATCAGCTCATGTAGCAAGTGATGTTTCATCAGGAATTGTTACTGCCTTCAGTCAGGGTGGCTTCACTTTTATTCAACAATTGCTTTCAGTGTTGGAGCTTTTATGAAATGCAGCTCTGGTTGTGTTGCTGAAGTCTTGTTGATGTCATCATTGCAGAAACTGTGATGGACTCAAAGGTTGTTTCTTGGAGCCCTGTGGTGACATTTTTAGCTGCCTAGTTGCTGCTTGCCTGATTTATGGGGAGGAACAAGAGGATCTGAATACTCTTGTGTGCTTGCATAACTTGGAGGGAATTAGATTATTTTTCTCTGGAAGAGCAAATCAGACTTCTTTCAGAGGATTGAAATTATCAGTTGCCGTCAAAATTTCACAGGATTGCCTTTGTCACAGTCGTCTTCGGATCATGATGAAGCACCTTGTATTTTCTTGCTTAGCGGAGTCCTGGATTGCTTTTATCTTGAAATTATTGAATATCCCTAACATTAGTTGGCACACTTTCTTTAGTTTGGTTCACGGGGCATGCTTTTTTGATTACTTGGCTTATGCAAATAAATATCCATATAGATCTACCTCTAAGTCAGAAGGGCCTAGAAATATGCACATCTTGTTTCACAAAGCTTTGGGTTTGTTTATTTTTTAAAGATATTACCTAGCAAGCCAACAAGATCTATATCAGCTTAACATCAACTAGAAATCTAATGCCCCTAAATTTAGGTTCATATGGTGAATACGTAAAGATTCATGTGAATATCCACTGGAATTTTCCAAGGCAGCATCTCATATTGATTATGCCATCACTGATCTGATTTTGGTAATTCCAGTGTGTATTCCAGTACCTTGCATTGCTAAATACCTTTGCAACTCTGACCTTAGTGCCTCTGTTTGACATACGGTGAGGTTAAAAGGAAGCACATATGTTGATGAGTTAAATCAAGGCACATCCTAAGAGGTATTTAAAATAAAAATCTCTCTTTGGTTGGCTTGGTTGTTGATCCTAAATAACTGTGTTCATAAACCTCTGTTAAATCAGTAAGGACATAATTTATGAATCTCCTGTCAGTATTCCGTTCTCGTCCTTGTGTCTCCCACCTCTTGAAAAATGAATACACTGTTTGGACAGCCATTTATAATCCTGTATATTTGCTGTTACATAATTGCGTTTGATGGAAAGCATAACAACCCTTTAAAATAGCTTCTGAGAGCCTCTGCCGTTTCAGACTTTATGTTACTAAGACAAGTGAATTGAACAAATGGGGTAATTTGTACTTAGAAAACTGTAAGTGAACTAGTAAGCTTTTTTCCTAATGAATTTCTAAAGATAAATGGGCAGGAAAGAACCTGCACCAGCACTAATAGTGAACTCGCACAAACGTCTACCAATTGAAATAAGTGCCAAACCCAAAAAGGAAGTATATACCCTTAGGGGATCGTAGGGCACTTCAGACAGCTAATCTAGAACTGCATGCCATAAAGTCCCTGCTTACAGACCGCTTAGCTGCAGGTGACTGGAACTCGTTGGATGCTTTTCTGTTCAGTCTGAAAACTTTCTGAAGTACACATAGCGGCAGTTCTGCACACTCAAAACTGCCCTGAGAAGACACCTCAAGGCAGCTCCTTACCTCCCGTCATCCTGACGGGAAATAGAAAGCGGACTGAATTGTACCTACAGCCTTTGAGGTCCCTGATCCAGTATTCGTTCCTAGAGCGTATCCAACATGCTCTCTCACAGCGTGGGGTTACAAACCTCCATCATTGCTCCTTTCTTTGTAAGAGGCTGCAAGAAAAGAATATTTGAACCTGATGAACCTGTGCCAGACTGGAGGAAGAAACGTATGCCTGGCAAGGCCGGAATGTGAACAAAGGAGTAGAAGGGTATTTTGTTAGCCGCAGGGGTAGCTAGCCTTTTTGAGATGTCCATTGCTTTATATGTACTTTTTTCCCCCTCTGCATATTCATATCTCTCTCTAGGGTCTTCCTTCAGCTCTGTCGTTACAAAATCTAAAATTGTGTCATTACGTCTCTTGGGTCTTTTATTGGATCTAGGTTTTAGTTCTTTTCCAAGCAACAAGAAAGCTGTCAATTTAGTGACAGCTAGTCCGAAGAGTCATAGATCTGTTTAAAGAAAATCTCTATATTATAAGGAAGTAGTCTTTAAATGAAAGCATTTTGTCTTGTCTGCTCCCTTTGAATTCTGTACCATGCATTTGAAATGCTGACTGGTTAAATCCCTTCTGTTTCTCTAACATTCTGCATGTACAAGTTCTTGGCAAGTGGAAATTCAGAATTTCTCCAAGGTATGCTGCTTCTGTGTGCTACCAATTTTATAGCGCTGAATTAGAGAGGAATCACATCAGCTTCTCCCAACGTGGGCAATTAAGGGTGTGCAGATGTGGCTCGGACTCTTAAGGTGGAGCAGGAACCTCGTGCATCCCTTTCACATAGAGAGCTGAGCATAATCTCTTGCCTCCAGACACAGACCACAGAAGGAGATGGCTGAAGTGCCACTGGATACTTTTGCAAGGTGGATTTTTTTTTTTCCTAGAGCTGCCGCAGCCTCCTTTGCCTTTCTGAAGAAAAAAATATTTCCTTTTCTTACTGAGAACCCCCTTGAGAGATGTATTAATCAGGCAAAATGGTTGTTGTCATGGTATATCTGACACTGCAACTTGCCAGTGTTCGATGCTGAAGCAGAGAAGAATATGCATAGTGGAGACCAATTCAGCAACATTAGCTGACTCTTGCGTGGCTGCCAACGGCTCTTGGCGTTCAAAAAAAAGTGTATTTATCTGGAACTTTAATGCTTAACTTCCTGGCTTGTCTTGAAGACATGGAATTGGGATCTCATCCTAACTTCTCGTAGATAAAGCTTCCAGAGACAGAATATTAATTAAGGCAGGAAAGACAGTCTTCAGCGCAAATTCCTATTTGCATGTATTGCAATACTAGGTATGGTGGTAGGCCAGGACCCCGGTGTGGTGTCCAGGTGTACAAACACAAGTGCAGCTGTAGCTGCTTTTGCTTAGGCTTTGCAGTTACCTTTTCTAGCAGCAAACTTGCACAACCGTTGTTCCCTAGTGCTCTCATCTGGTTATTTTCCCTGCCTTTCATCACCCCTGCACCAGTTGAGAAATCATAAAAAATCATACGGGAAAGCCCTTGTTGATCATGTGGTCTATCCTATTGTCAGTTGGCGGGATTATTCCTTACAGCACATTTTCTAGTGCCTTGTACAGCCTATTTATAAATGTCCTCAGCATTAGGAC
>JMFS01102991.1:0-31683 GCA_000699545.1 Podiceps cristatus | reverse complement strand
AGAATATATAAAATGAATGATGCACAATTTGGCACCACCCAATGACCTGAAGACAGATACAGCCCATCTAGAGCAGCAATCACAGAGCAAAACCAAGAACCAGTCCTGAGTGGCAATCTCAGAACAAGAAGTTCCAGAGAGAGTGAGCAAAGGAATGAACAGCCAAACAAATGAACAAATAAACAGACAAAGGCACAAATGAATGAAAGGTCTCCAGCCCACCAGCCAGCCCCCACTATATCCTGGGCATGATGTCTATGATATGGAATAGTCTCTTTGGCCAGATTGGGTCAACTATACTGGCCAGGTGGCAAAAAAAGTCCCAGGTTTTTGCACTTGCACATTAGGAAAACCTGGGAAGCTAGAAAATGTCCTTGATCTCTTAGTGACAACTAGTAACACCAGTGTATTATCAACATTCTTCACATAACAAATCCCATACTAAATCCAAAACACTGTATTTACTGGGAAGAAAATTATCGCCATTCTGACTGAAACCAAGACAATATGTATGAGCAATAGTGACTACGACAATTGTGATGATAAGGGAATTAAAATTAGGGTCAATCCAAAATGGAAAAAGCTGCTGATGAAATGTAAGATCCAGTATCATTCAGGAAAAACTGAATGAGAGAAAAAGTCTGCTTTGTCAAGAGAGTAATTTTCAGGCAAAGATGGCAGTTTACTTCAAGCTTCTAAAAGTTCTGTTTAATGCATTTGTATACATTAATTTATCTTAAAAACTTTAGAATGTTGTTCTCATTGTTAAACAAAAAAGCATTAGATGATGATATTAACAATTCTATGGACAGCGTAGAAGTTTGAAGGGCAAAAGAAAATTCCTAGCAGAACTGGTCCCAATTATGTCGGAGAGATATGAAAGAGTACAAGTAGAACATAGGATATCTTATATTTACAGTGATAGCCTTTGCCCTTTGGGCCTGGCATCATTCAGCAGAAAGTTGAGAGTTCTGTTTCTCCCGGGATTTTTAACTGTATTATGCAGTGATCAAAGACTTCAAACTACTAGCCCTCTTAATTTGATAGCCACCGTTAATAGGAGACAGAAAAATGGCAATCACACATTCTCTGTCATTGTTGTTCCTAGGTAAAAACCAAAAATCTCAAGTTGAAATTAAATCAAGATTATTAAATCAGTATCTCACTGTGTGGTAACTTAGTCACAAATGCATTCTTTTTGAAGAAGCACTAATTTAAATATTAACAGGTATTATTTTATTGGGGTTTGCATATATTGTGTTACTGTCTAAAAAAGTGAATTTTCATTCTCCGTTTTTTTCTCCAAATATATCTATAAAGCAGTACTAAAAGCATTAAAAAACCCAGAAAAATGGAAGCATTGGGCAATGGAAAATTGGATTTTTTAGGTTTTCCCTATACAGTAACTAGGATTTCATGCTTGGTCTGATGAATAATTCCATGACTTCTTAACACATTTTGGGAAGATTTGCCACTCTGAAGAACCAGATACTGTGGAACAGGGGATCTTAAATTGATTTAAAGAATTAGTTGAATCTTTTAACTGGATTTAAAGACACACAAAGTTTTCACATTTTTTCTCTTGATGAAATGTTTAATAAAATTGTGTGCTATTGTTTATTCTCAGTTTTAAAGGTTCATTTTTTTCTGTTTTTATATGACATTTCAATGTCAAAATAACCTATTGTTACTCATTTAAGAATACTTGTAATCTTGTACAAGCAACAAAAAGGATCTTTCTGAATAACAGATAAAGAATATTTTTTTCCTGTTAGTGTCAAAATTCACCCTGACTTCAATAATGTTAGGATTTTACTGAATTAATCTAACTCCCTATTTACTACATAGTTTGGCATAGTCACTGAAAAGTGGGACATTATTTTAATTTTTCCAAAGAGAAATTTTTCATTAAGATGGAATTCATGGGATGATCTGAAAGTCTTCCTTTTCTAAATGCAATTAGTATTTTATATTTCTACAGCTGATAAGCAAAAGTTTACTGCTAAGAAATACTACAGTAGATGTCCATTAGTTCTAGAGCAATTTTTATTAAATTGTATGTTACTAATATTACCATTATACGTTGCTTGTTGTTAGTTCATCTATTTCCATTTCTAACTGCCAAAGCATGTTACATAGGAAGATTGCTTTCCATATTCCAATTTTCTGAATGGAAATACTCAGAGTAAGAAATGCGGTCATATGAAATGATATACAGTACGCAGAACCCATGACTCTGAGCCCAGAACTCTGTCAGTCCAAGCCTGCACACAAAACACATTATTAACACATTTGAAAGATTTCATTACATAGCAGGGAAGACAAGAGTTTATGTAATGGTTGTCACTGAATGACACTTTTTATTCTCAGAATCCAATCCTGCAGTCTTAAGTGGTGATGAAAGAGACTTTCTCAAGAAGTAAACCTATTAACTTCTCATCTGTGCTCTTCAAATTGAGAAAGGACAACTGATTCAGGTGATTTAGTTTACAATATCCTGCACTGGAAAGAGAAGTTTGGGGAAAACTTGCCAATAATCTTTACTGGGTGTTTAAGTAGATGACGTTTCCCAAGGATGCCAAACTAAAACTGTGAATGCCTTTGAATACTTGAAGCCTAACATGTAAGAAAATTTCTGTATTCTTTATATTTTTTCTTTTTTTTTTTTTCGTTTGGAATAGAGAAGAAGCAGTCTAACATCATGTATGTAGCATGTTTCATATGTTCTGTTTTCCTGGAAAAGGTGTCTTTGTCCTCTTCATGTATTTACTTAAAGATCATGAGGTTTTCTAAGGGTGTGAGATAAAAACATCCTGTTCCATTTTCAAACTCTTTTCCAAACAAAGATTTTGAGCACCTTTGAGATACTTCAACTTCGGGAGACCACATGAAGTTCTTTCCTATAACACCAGAGTGTCCTTGCTGTCTTAAGAATGTGTGTTTCTTTCCTCAGTTGCTTTCACACAAGATTTTATTATCTTTGTGAGTAGCCTGGGTCTATGACTTTCAGCAATCCTTTTCACTTGGCTTGGGAGTGGCCTTAATTGCCTCACAACTGAGGCTTCAATGATGGAAACCATCTTCCTGAAAGACTTAGGAAGGGGAGGGGAAATATCAAAGGTTATTATTCTCTCATGAGTGCATTTTGTTTCTCTAAACTGCAGAATTCAGGAGTTCTGCTTATGTAAACTACCATGGGTAAACATCTGTCTTGCGCATGGATATTGCCGTGCTGGTGTATGTGACAGAACAAATAAAACGTCCCCAAAACTCTGAGGTGATTATTTACAACAATCATTTAAGAATAAGCTAATTCTTAAGACAAGAATGTAGCAAATGTGTGTGTGACTAGAACAGGTGGTGCTTACGGTATTTACTGAAGAACTTCAGAATAACATGTTCTGTCAAGAGCAATCTGATATAATACATACACAGAGAGGGGTTCATTTATGTGTCAGGTTACAAGACAGACAGCCACCCGGAGAGCACTGCTCACCTATCAGTCAGCTTAAAGCTGTCAGTGAACAAACTCTTTGTGGTGGAAATTTAAAAGGATGGCTGTGGAAGAGCCCTGGATTATTAAGGGCTTAGAATCTAAACAGATCTCATTAAATCAGGAGCTTTAATAAATTACACAAGCAAAATGTGTAGGAAGCAGCTTGTTCAGCTCCCCAAGGTGCTATGAACAGCTTGAAGTGCTTTTTAGACCTGATGCTGTAAGTCATACAGCTGAAAAGACTCCCCTTCAAGACTTGCAGGGTGGCCCGACACCTTCCCCTCATCTGCTGTTGGTTGTGAGCCACGTAGCTGGCAGCCTGTTTAACACGGGGGGCCACAGCAGTGTCAGTAGGCAAGGCTGAGCCCTTGGGTCAGCCTCTGAATACAGCACCGTCTTCTCTTCCCTTGCACTGGAAGAGCCTTTGTAAAGACCTGTTTCTATCCACGCAGTTATGTCAGCTGTAGAAAAATTGTTGCCTGGATTCACGCCCACAAAGGTGGCTGACCAAATTACAGTTAATTTGCTCCCCAAATTGGCTGTCAGCCTTTCACTGCCTAGCAACTCCCCAAGCCCAAGGACTGATTCCTGCATGTGCAAATGGCTGGTAGGTAGAAAGCTTGCTTTTAGGCTGTTATCTTCCTTTTAGCATGACCTGGGCAGCTAGGAAATGTCTGTTCTGCAAGCCACAATCAGACCATATACAATTTAGTCTCTCCAACAACCTTAATGTTATTTTCCAGTGTCTGTACAATACCTTATTCTTTCTTCACAGTGGTTTCAACTCCCTCTTGCAAGGAAACCATGGGTGTGCAGTCACTCTCTTTGCCTCTGCCAACCCTCATATACCATATGGCCCAGGAAACAAGTTGGTCACTAAGAAGAGACAGAGGGGAGCATTAATTCACAGCAAAAGCCAAGACACAGATATAACTGCCAGAATGCTGCATCAAAGCTTCTGGAGCTAGCAGACCAACCCCTCCTATCATAGAATGTTGGAAGGGTTGAGTTGGAAGGGACCCACAAGGATCATCGAGTCCAGCTCCTGTCTCTGCATAGGACAACCCCAAGATTCCCACCATGTGCCTGAGGGCATTGTCCAATGGCTTCTTGAACACTGTCAGGCTTGGGGCCATGACTGCTTCCCTGGGGAGCCTGTTTCAGTGCTCCACCACCCTCTGGGTGAAGAACCTTTTCCTAATATCCACTTTACCTCTGCAGATCTGGCACTGGAGAGGGCAGATGTTTCAGTACTTGCCAGTCTAGCGCTGAACAGCAGAGCCACAACACGCTGTAGAGCAAGGGCCTGAGATGGAGAAGGGCATAAAAGCAGGACCCCATGGATCTCAGGACAGCAGAGTTGCCCACCTACAAATATATTCCTCTGACAGATACAGGTCAGAGAAGGCGCCCAGGAATCCCACCAAAAGCCAGCACCATGAAGTATAGATGACCCTCACTCACACCAGCCATGCCGTCTCTCCTTGGCCAGTTCAGATCAACTATTCTGGCTCTGCCCTCCCAGGTGTTTGCACCTGCACATCAGCAAAGCTTGGGAAACTGCCAAATGTCCTTGATGGCTCAGCAGCAACCAACACCAGCAGCGTGCTGTCACCATGTTTCACACACTAAATCCAAAACACAGGAGCTGCTGAAGAGAAAACTAGCTCTGTCCTGGCTGAAACCAGGACAGCTCTTGAGATAGTACATACCTTTCTGTATGGACATATAACTTTTTTGGTCAGGAGGGAACAGTTTTTTCTTAGCTTCTAGGAAAATTCTGTCCCATCATCTATCTGCCACACACTGACACACTTTGCATGTCTCAACCTCTTTCATCATTTGTGGTCAGTGGTGCCCTAATTTGTTTCCAAAATACCTTTCTTATTCCCACTGAGCCCAGATTTCTGAAGTTAATTCTCCAGATTGAGATGGAAAGTCAAGGACACTTAGAAGAAACCAGTACATACCTATATGAGATATACTGCAATTTAAGGAGCCAGGAACCTCCCTGACCACTGAAAGCAGGAGGCCTGGAATGACCTGCCCTTCTGGTCCCCCCTTCCCACAGCCAAGAATGAATGAGTTGAATAAATCCAGACAAGGTATGCTGAACACAGCAAACTGGAGGAAAAGTCTAACAATCAGGGTCATCTAGTTGTTGAACATACATCACACGTCTTGTCCAGGGGGTAGAAACTCAACTGTGCTTTCATATTCTTGACTGTTGCTGGATTTATTCTGGGTTAGATACAACTGCTACCTGAATAGGGGCTGTATGCTTTTATGCATTTGTGTTAGGGATACTCCCTTCCCACTCGTACTCAGATATGTTACAGGGCAGGAAACTTCAGATAAGCCAGGATATCCAGTGCCTCATTCTTGCACAGCTTCTTCCTCTCTTCTTGTAGATGGGGCAGAAGAGCCAGAGCAAAAATGATGGTTTTCCATGCTGGGACACGAGAAAGAGAGCAGTGCTAATAGAGGGGGTAATACTCTGCTAACCTACCCTGCAGTTATGTTTCCCACAAAAAAAAACCTTACTTCAAAAATACCCACCCTGTACTGAATAGAATGGATTAGAAATACAGAGTTGTTTCATTTCTGGCTAAATACCACCAAGACAGTTTCTCACTGGGCACTAATGCTTTCAGTTCCTATAAATGAAGCTCTGGGGAATGAGAAAGATGTTCTTAGTGAACAATCTTCAGACTCATTTCTCATCTAGAGCCAAGACAGAGTGACTGAAAGGCTCATTTTCTGGTTCAGATGTCTTCAATCCCTAGTGAGCAATTCTGGCTTTAAGTAAATCAAAAGGCATATTAGTAGGTTAAGTAAAAGCAGAACTCTCTATATGACCTATCTAAACAGATATTATTGCAGTATAATATCACAAATGATTCCATTTCAAAGGATTAAATATTCTTTCTTCTTTGACAGCAAAATCTTCTTCTTCTGTCTTAACAGAAAACAATTAGAACAACAGTCTCCTGTTTTAAAAATCCCCCACTTAGACAAAAGAAATGCCACTGTTTACAGATTCTTTAATAGCATTTAATGCTCTAATATTATTTAAATCTCCTGTGGCTAAAGCAGGGGATCCTGGTGGACAAGGAGGTGACCATAAGCCAGCAATGTGCCCTTGTAACAAAGGTAGCCAACAGCATCCTGGGCAGCAGGAGGGGGATCATTTTTAGCAGATCAAAGAAGGTGATCTTTCCCCTCTACTCAGCACTGGTGCGATGCACCTGGAACACTGGTTCCAGTTCTGGGCTCCCCAGAATCATAGAATCACAGAATTGTTTAGGTTGGAAGAGACCTTTAAGATCATTGAGTCCAACTATTAACCTGTCACTGCCAAGTTCACCACTAAACCATATCCCTAAGTGCTCCATCTAGACGTCTTTTAAATACCTCCAGGGATGGTGACTCCACCACTTCCCTGGGCAGCCTGTTCCAGTGACTGATATCCCTTTCAGCAAAGAAATGTTTCCTAATATCCAATCTAATCCTCCCTGTCACAACTTGAGGCCATTTTCTCTTGTTTCCTCTTGAGGCTTGTTACCTGGGAGAAGAGACCCACACCCACCTCGCTACAACCTCCTTTCAGGTAGTTGTAGAGAGTGATAAGGTCTCCCCTCAGCCTCCTCTTCTCCTGGCTAAACAACCCCAGTTCCCTCAGCTGCTCCTCAAGTCCTATGAAGCTCTAGACCCTTTACCAGCATCTGACATGAGGAGAAGCTGACAGAGTTGAGACTGTTCAGCCTGGAGAAGACTCGGGGGGATATTATCAATGCATATAAATACCTGATGTGGGGAGTAAAGAAGAAAGAGCCAGGTTCTTCTGAGTGGTGCACAGAGACAGGAAAGAGGGAATGGGCAAAAACTGAAACACAGGAGGTTCTGTCTGAACACAGCAAAACATTTTTACCATGAGGGTTGTTGAACACTGAATCAGGCTGCCCAGAGAGTCTGTAGATTCTTCATCTGTGGAGAGATTCAAAACCCAGCTGGACAGCGTCCTAAGCAACCTGCCTCAACTGAGTGTGCTCAAGCTGAGGGGGTGAACTAGTTGGTCTCAAGGTGTCCCTTCCAACTTCAATGATTCTGTCATTCTGTCGTTTGTTTTGTATGGAAGATTATTTTTTTTTTTTCTTTTTAGAAAGGGATATGGATATATGTAGGTATGTTCAGAATCCAAATAAATATCATAGAACTTTTCTCATTGATTAACTTAAGGAAGGATACAACCCTCTGCTCTGCTCTTGTGAGACCTCACCTGGAGTGCTGTGTCCAGCTCTGGAGCCCTCAGCACAAGAAGGACATGGAGCTGTTGGAGCGGGGCCAGAGGAGGCTACAAGAATGATCCGAGGGCTGGAGCAGCTCTGCTGTGAGGACAGGCTGAGAGAGTTGGGGCTGTTCAGCCTGGAGAAGAGAAGGCTGCGGGGAGACCTGATTGCGGCCTTCCAGTACATAAAGGGGGCCTATAGGAAAGAGGGGGAGAATCTGTTCAGTAGGGACAGCGGTGACAGGACAAGGGGGAATGGTTTTAAACTGAAACAGGGTAGGTTTAGGCTGGATATAAGGAGGAAATTCTTTACAATGAGGGTGGTGAAGCACTGGAACGGGTTGCCCAGAGAGGTGGTGGAGGCCCCATCCCTGGAAACATTCAAGCCCAGGTTGGACGGGGCTCTGAGCAACCTGGTCTGGGTAATGGTGTACCGGCTCACTGCAGGGGGGTTGGACTAGATGGGCTCTGGGGGTCCCTTCCAACCCAAAACATTCTAGGATTCTGTGATTCTAGCTGTACCTTTAAGTGCTAAATGCCTTCACTGGCTATTTTTTTTTTTTGTTACATACTTATTATTTTCCTTTAATGCTCAGGAAGGTACACTGCTGGAGATTATGTATCATGGCTTGGCTTGGACAGGTTGTTAAGTAGCTTTAATGTAACAGCCCCAAGAGCAACATCCTTCTGGAGTGAGGGAGAACATTTCAGGATGGGAAAGTTCAGAAGAGTGACATTACTTTTAGAAGCCCTGTATCCTTTAGTCTCCTAAAGCCACCTGAAGGATTTAAAGCCCAATACCCCAGCTTGCAGCATGCACTGGAAAGGAAGCAGGCAACTTGAAAAAATGGAGATGAAAAATGAAGAATGAGAGGCATGCTTTTCTCAGATCCATCTCTGAACAAGAGGCATATCAATGCTATTTAGACATGCTTTTATTCTGAAAAAACATTGTCACTTTTTTTCCTTGATATTTCTGTATCCTGTAGGTTACACCAGTCATATTTGGTTTCTCTTGATTAACTCCAGAACATGTTAATAGAGCCTTCTCCTGCTAACACCACTAAGAGCTTTATAATACATTTTAGAGAGTCTTGAAACACAGACACATTTATTGGGAAGGTGAGATACAGACTAGGTAGAATGTTTTATATCCAGTGATAGAGCACAGCATTTCAGCTTGATACGAACATACTGATAACTGCTGCATTAGGCCACAACCACAGTCAGGAAAGCTTTCAATACTTTGGTCACTGACATTTTTCTTGACCTCCAATTAAATCACTCTAGCTTTCCTATAAATCATGAGGCCTGAAAAAAACCCCTTGTTAGATTATTTGTGAACATCATGCATATTATTTAGTAACTAGGGTAACTAGGTAGCCAGGGTCTAAATGTCTTAAATTGTAATACAGACTGATGGACACTTAAATGTCTTTAAATTGTAAAAATAATTGTTTTAAATCTGAGACTATCAGATCATTAGTAGGAAATGAGCTATGTATTTTACAGCTTGATACCTATAATGAAAAGTTATGAGAAACAGCAAGAATAATTATAACCTGTAACCACAATCAATCTGTTATGAAGCCTTGCCATCCTTTTACTTTATTATTCATCTGCTCCTCTCAGCTCAGGTACCATAGAGTTTCACCATGATGCTGTAATCAATATGTTGAGGAGGATAAATAAAGGCTAGGGTGTGACAATATTTTGCAATCTCAGTCCTTGCAGATTCTTTTACACTTCATGAATTTCATGACAATACTTTTTATTTTCATGTGACTGTAGTTTTGAAATGAATGGTGAATGTATTGACTCAATAATTTCAAATAAAGTATTCTGTTAATATACTAAATCCATGCAGGCCAGGCCCTCCATTCGTTCCTGGCCCTGTATGGTAGATAAGTTGAACTTTGCCTACTTCAAGTTTGTTTCCCAAAGCGGGCGAGAGCTAGCAAAACTGATCACGGCCTTGCCTCAAAACTTGTAATAAGACTCACTGGAAAATCAAAGATCATTATAAAGCATGTGTACTCATACTGATTTTTGTAAGGATTCCTAAGATCATATGTTCACATAACCATGTTTTCAAAGGTTTTGGCCAGGGCACTCAAATTTGCTCCAAAATATTATAAGTCTTCAGGAGAAGATGATTAAATCATTTTCCTTCACTTGAAGGGCAGCACTACAATGGATCCTTTGACACCTGCGGCTCATTAATGATGTGTCCAGGACATTGGGATCCTCAGAGACAGCATTACTTATTGTGGTGTGTCACTTTGGGGTCTGACCACTCAAGCTGCCTTATGTTCTGTCTTTTAGATCGCAAGTTTCGTTAGGTTAATTTACATGGAAACATGTTAAATGACAGCAAGCTTTCTGTATGATTTTCATAAAATAAAGTAACTCGTGATCACCAAGCTGTAATTTGCTATAACAAAGGCCTTTCGGGAGCCATCTGCTGCAAATGTGTCCCTATCATAAGCATAATGCTTGAAAACACAACTCCGAGGAAGCCAGTTTGCACATACCATTATTAACTGAAAGTACAATTACATGACTGACTTGTTTTCTCTGGAAATCACAATAAGTATTGAGTCATGTGTGATTCCTGGAAAACCACTGACTGTGAATTGACCTCATTAAAACTACTTGTTATATTACTGTCTGGTAGATTTGGTATGAACCACCCCGGTCATGTCAAAGACATTTTACTGTAACTTACTGATACGCTTGCTGCTACAGAAATATCTTTCATTAATTTGTCCTTTAAGTGAAGACTGTTATTTGTGAAGAAAAAAAGAAGGCCACAATAAACTCACTGTTTATGTCAATGGGAAAATCCTTATTCTTTTCAAGGGGGTCAGTATTTTCCCAATAGACTGAATGGGATCATTCTGAGCATAAGGTTTTCATTTGGTCTCAAGCTGTGTTCTTCCCTTCTTCTTTGCACCCAATATTTCACTAGTGAATGAAGCATTTCTCTTACACAGATTGCACATATGTTGCTTCCAACGTCATTCTTCTGGGTCTCATCCAGCCTTTGCAACATCAGTGATACTACTTGGGATGTGAGCTGGAGCAGGATTTGTCCCAGTGTGTGTAAAAGGTTAGGAAGCATTTTACAATCCTTTTGTCCAAGTACTGCTACACTACAAATCAATGATGTTGACTTCTGTAACCATGTGAATTATTGACTGAAAAAAACCAACGGCCACTGAAATCTAGGAAAGCTTATTAAAATGTCATCAGTCACTTTTAACCTTTTTTCACAGTACATGGACTGCAGCAAGACCTTGTGCACAAATATAATAGGAATTTTATTCCTTAGCTCTCCTATTTGTTTTCATTGACCTCTAATATGGTCATCATACTTGAATAAAAAACAGAAGATGTTTACTATATACAGAAAAATATAGCTTTTGGGGCATTTGATGCAGGAAGTTTTCTTCATCATACAAAATTAGACCTGTTACATCATCTTCATTGTCAATGTTTAGGGGACCCTGAAGCCCTGCTTTAGTGTCATTGTTTAAGAAACGAAAGAGAAAAATTATTTCATGTCATACTGGAAGGAATTAAAAATCAATTCTGCTTAGTTTGTGTAGAAGGCGTTTTCTGAGATTTCTATCTAAATGCAGATTTTCAGTTTTCAGCTCTGTATAATCTATATAAGAAATCCCTCAAGACAAAGATGCTGAGAAGAAATGAATATTTAAATTGAAAGGTTTTTTTCTAGAAGGAAGACAGATTTCTTAAGTATGTTTTAGGTCACTTTGGCAATGAGTTGAACTTTATCTCCATGAAACACTGAAAAAGTGCAAAAGATGAAATTGAGGGAAAAAGCGCAAGGCCTTGGACTGTGTTTGAAATGTGATCCTTTGTCCTTCTTGTTTGGTTTACTTCTGCAAGCACAGAAGCAGAGAGATCCTTCCAGCATTTAGACAAGACAGACTCATTTTCCAGCCCTGAGGTTGGTACTTTCTCCAGCTACTGGGTAAGTAGTATTAATAACCCTGTTTAAATTTCTCTCCAATTGTGTAGGGATTTGGGGGGTAGTTTTACTTTTCTACAAGAGGAAAAACAAAATTCTTACTGCAGAAGGCAATTCGTACCCTGAAGAAGGAATTAAAACAAACAAACAAACAAACAAATCCAGCCTGGCAATTTAGACGGTAAGGGGAGATTTCTGATTGACTGTCAGTGCTGTCAAACTTTTGAGAGTGACATATGAAAGCAGTCACGGCAGCCCCCTTTGTCACAGGAGGCCTGTGAGATGGACAAATTTGTTCCATTTCTCATGGATCACTGTGTATGGGAGAAAACTCAAATTGCTCAAATCCTGTCAGGTGGTCAATAACTACCAACATTTTTGTTTCTGATTGTTCTCCTTTGAAGATATTTTTTTCTACCCATTTAGCCGATATGGGACTTATTCTTAACTGTGACACCACGGAGACGAGAGTAGTAGAAGACCTTCAAGAAAGATTGGATAGCTCAGGAAGGAGGCAGCTGCAAATGACATAAGCAGAGAGGTAGTTGAATTCCTTGGGATAAGCACATGACATAAGGATCTTGAAAGTGAGACTAAAATTTCAGTCATCAATGCCCACAGCTACTGAACTATAGAGTAGAAGACAAGGCAAGAGGCAAAAGAGCACCGGTGAGCCTTCAGCATAAACCGAAATTTGAAGCCACATGAGTGGATATTGTAAGCCACTTGTAAGGCGTAAGGGACCCAAGCAGGAAGAATAAGTTTCTGAAATAGCAGACCTGGCACAGTGTTCAGGATGTCTGGATTTGTGCTTTATGTCAGAATTTGGTGAAAGGAAGCTTCCTCCAAGAAGAAAAACCCCAAATGTAGGATTTCCTACAGCAGTGCTGTAAGACGACTGCAGCCCCACAGCAGAGCTGTTCAGCTGGCCGTTGTGCGGTGCCAAGCCCTGGGATCTGGTCGGCATCTCTGACAGGTCCTGTTGAAGCAGACAAAAGTGGCTCCACATCCGACACGGATCAAGAGCTCTATCCTGGAGGGGGGGACCTCTGACAAGAAGGTATGGTCATGGGAAGATGAAAATACCACCTAAGTTCTGCTTTGCTTGCAAAGGCAGAATTATTTTTTCTTGAAAAAAGCAGCAAATTACTCAGAGGTAAAGTAATTCAGTGAGATGTGCAGCACTGAGTTTCACAGATGGTGCAAAATAACAGCTAAAGGTATTACTTCTCTTTGGTAATTTATTTTTGTGTTTGCAAGTCTAGTTTTTCTTCTCTGTATTTGAGAACCTAGAGAGCACAAACAATGAATATTAAAAGCTTAAGATGAGACACTAGGTTATTATTTCCTCCAAGCTTCTTAAATTTTATTTCCAAGCTAAAATCAGATTTATTGTTTCGAAGTGAAGGTGAGATGTTTAAAATTTTCTATGTGAAATCTGCAGGCATTGCTTTTGTGTATCCTAAAGAGTTCATAAGAACTTAATTCTCTGAATATTTTTTCCTTCTGTATAAAGTACATCCAGCCTCAGTTTACCGAAAAGATGAACAGTTCCTCATAGTTTTGCAGTATTTTTGCTGCTGATGTTTGCTTTGGCTACTGGGCTGAGAACAATGACAAAACCTTCTTCTTGAAGATAATACCATTGCATTTCTTAGTCCTACAAGTACCTGTTTTTTTAGGACTAAGGAAAGCCATAAAACTAAAAGTTACAAAAATAAAGTCCCTGAAATAGAACATGGTGCAGCTGTCTCCTTTAACATGTGGAATCAGTAGTATTATTGATTGCATGGCCACTTTCTCTGAACAAAGTCCGGTTTGAAAAATTTGAAGATGCAACATGCTTATTGTAGAAATATATATATCTTTCCCTTTATCTCAGGAAAGGTTAATTTTTCATGTTCATTGTTAATAAAAGCTGTGGCAGCAGTAACTAAAACATTACACGTATTTCTATTATGAAAATTGGATATATATTTGTATATGATTTGTCATATGTGGTAGCTATTAGCAAGTGCTTACTTTCTATATTGTGGTCATTGCACATATTCCTAAAGTGCTCACTTCGGCCTACAAGTATGATATTTGCAAAAAATACTTGAAGACTGCATAAGGTAAATAAACAGACACGTAATCAACAGATGATCTTTGCTAGTATCAAACAGTATGAGAACAGAATGTACATTTTTAAAAAATTTTAATGCACTCAATAGCATACGAAGTATCACAGAGTATAAAAATTGGGACAGAATTACTGAGCAGTGAAAGTATATTAGCACGTTTTATGTGTAAAAAATGTTTAAAATAGCAGATAGCTGCAGAATTAACTGAAGTCACAGTAAACAGGCCACTGTGTTTTCCCTTTTAAAAGACAGACTTCCTTTAAAAAGCCCTTTTCCTTTCTAACAAAAAAGCTGTGCAATGTATCGAGTAATAAGATACGCGTAGCAGGACTCAAGGCTCCAGCTGCCAGCTTGCCCTGCAGTTCACATTGTTCTAATGACAGGTGACTGGCCTCCAGTAGAGTCTGTGTGGCTCAAGATTGTGGGTTGGACCTGAGCATCAAAACACCTAACATTTTCAAAGAATCATAAAATTTTGCTGCAGGGCTGATAATTGCAATACCTCCATTTTTTTTGGTAGCTGTAGCCCCAAGTAACTTGTGGAACCATGAAATTAAACAGATATTGCCCACATAAATTCATTGTAACTGCAAGTTTTAGATGACCAGTCAGTTAAAGGTGATTTTACACACCTTTTTAATACCCTATGGTGGGTATTACATACATAAAAAGATTCAACATAAGATCAACACTATTTGACACACTGGTGTTAGAATCATAGAACAGAATCATAGAATCATTTAGGTTGGAAGAGACCTTTAAGATAATTGAATCCAACTGTTAACCATCACTGCCAAGTCCACTACTAAACCATGTCCCTAAGCACCATATCTAAATGTCTTTTAAGTTCCTCGGGGGCAGGTGACTCCATGTGTTATGGTGAGTCCATGATGTTATGAAGCTGTCTATAGTTACTCTAAACAACACAGATTTTCCTCATCTTAATCCTCTCTCACTGCACAGACTTCATTTTGTAAAGGGGAAAAAAAAAAAAAAAAAAAAAGACAAGAAAAGATTGAGCTCTGAGCATCTGAAAATTGTCTCCTAGAGGACCTAGGCTGTGCCACTGTTGCCTGTCAGATGATTCCAGGTCCATTGGTAACTGTTGCACTAGGGTTTCTGTATAGGGATTAAAGTCAATGATTTAGGAGCCTAATAAAAAAATGCAGTATTCAAGAAACCTTTTCTACTGTTTCTAATTATGAAGTTTTCCAGGCTCTGTGACCTTCTCAGTATTTGACATCTTAATGCCTGAGCACCTTCATTTCACAGCTGCATATGCACAAATTATTATAAATTTTGAACAACTTAAAATCCACCTTATACTTCTGCCAGCTCTGAATCCAAGAGCGTTGGTGCTCTGACGCTCAGGTTGGTGCACCTGAAGGCGGTGGACTGGCAGGCTTCCTCGTGTCCATCTCCCAGAGTGAGCTTTGAGCAGTGACCACGACAGTCACGCTGTTCTGAGAAACAGTGTTCCTGCTGCCCTTGCCACTCTTCCGTGTGACAGCTGATGGGCAGAGCTTATGTCTGTACTGCAGGGATTGGCAGCCATGCTTGCCTCCCCTTAGGGGAATGCCCTCACCCACTCCTGGGCTCTCTGCACCAGACCCCTCCCTGGCCCTCGTGCTCTCTCCCTCCTTTCCGTCAGCAAGTTCTGACAAGAGGAAATCAGATTTCGTACTAGAAACAGGAAGCAAGAACGGGACAAGGTTATAGTTAGTGCTTCTACAAACTGAGGAGGAGAGGAGGCCTGTGAAGTCTTAGCAGAAGAAGGTGTCTCTGCAAGCACCAAATAACACATTAAGATCCCGAAACAGAGCAGGATTTAAGGCACAATGTTGCGTTCAGCATTTCCCCCTTGGTTAACTGGGATTCTGCAGCACCTTCTAACAAGGCTGTGCTTTCTGTTGCCTGCGCCTCGCCGGGCGCGAGGAGAGCATAGGCAGCCTGCTTGGCTGGTATGATGCCAGCATTTGAACGTGATGTTGCAGCCAAGGACAGCAACAGCAAAAATGCCGTTGTCTATCTGAGCCGAGCTTTGACCATGAACACTACTAGTAATGATAAAAATAAGATCAAGGTAGAGGTTGTTTTGTTGTGGGGTTTTTTCTTGCTGTTTGTTTTGTTTTGTTGGTTGGTTGTTTTTAACAAAAACTGCTTTAGTCATTATTTACCACAGATCCAGCAATGAGTGACAGAACCATTCTCTAAGAGATGGCTACATATAGTGTCAGAGAGAAGTATGTGGAACAGGGATAATGTCATGAGTATTTTATAGAGATGTTTACGTTGCAGTGTTAAAGTTCATGTTCAGAATGGTATTATCTTCTGCTACTAGAAAGAATGACATAACCTCCATTGCAAAGGGGCATTTGATATAATCTAAGACATCACAGGAGATGAATCATAGGCATTCTTACTTAGTACTTGGATGTTTGAAAGTACAATATAAGGATCATAGAAATTTGCTATAGAAGGAGTACTGATCACTACCACCACACAACTTAAATGTTTGCTTTGCTCTTCCTGTGTTCTCCATAGGTTCCTTATATCAATAACTTCCAGTGCTGTAACACTAGGATGCAGCTGTCCGAAAATGAATGAATGTACTGATTCCAGTGTGCCTAAGGTACAGAAACCGTCTTTAATTTTATGACAGAGCATTTAAACTTTACACCCAGTCTCTGTAGCAAAACAAAATGTTTCTGCATGAGATTCCTCTTCAAAATTGGGTGTCATGCTGAAATATCAATAGCGCAATAAGTACGGCCTTTGTAGCACATCAACATTTATTTCATGAAAAAACCCACCCAGCAGCAGATGGCATTTAGATATAAACAGATTTTGAAGTGAAATGCTTTTGCTTACTCTGATATACTTAATATATGTAAAGCAATTTTCTTGAGGCAGCACAGTATGGTTCAGAACAACATTATATTTCAGAAATTTCCAAGTGATAAGCCTCAAATAGCTCCCTCATGAATAAGAGGCAGGGTCTTCACAGAAACCTTGCAGACATCCTGAACCACATGATGCAAGGAAGGAGGGACAGATGGAGACTTGAACGAGTGGTGGCTGGATACTCCCAAGACAGGGTAAGCTGGAGAGGAGCTAAGCAAAGCAGGAGAAGTGCTGCTTCTCTGCCCTCAAATTTGAATTTGTTGTATTAGGAAAAAGTGCCCTTATAGACAGTGGAGAGGATCAAGCTCCATTAAAAGAAACTCCAGGAACCAACTGGGCCTGAACCGAAAGTCAGCACCAGGAGGAAGTAGTTGGTGAGGAAGAATGCAAGGAGACACCTTCAGCTGATCAGGCATGTTGTCACTGGATGCCTTCTGAAGGACAGGATCTGTGATGTTGCAAAGACTGCCAAGGCTTGTCCAGCCCTTGATCTCATGTTGCTCATCAATGTGGGCAACAATGGCACTACCAAGGAGCATATGGAGCAAATTAGGAGTGCCTGCAGAGAGGTCTGGGAGAAAAGGTGAGATGCAGGGTCCCAGCTGATGTCTTCCTTAATCCTTCAGGTCAAGGGGAAAGGCTCAAGTGGGAGCAGATGTACCTTTGCAAATTAGAGATTAAAGAAAGAAGTGAAAGTCAAGGACAAGATATTTAGCTATGGTTGGTTAGAGAATAACCAGGGAAATACGATCTAATGGTGGATAGCAGATTAGTAATGCACACCGGTCCAGATTACCCCTTTGTTGACTGTTGTATTTGTCTGGACTATCACCATAAAAATCAAATAAGCAATGGAATTACTCTGAAGTCACCCAACAGAAAATTATCTAGCTGAAAAACATTTACAAACAGCACACTCAAAGGAGCAAAATCCCCCTCAAATTGTCAAGAAAAGTCCTACACTCCACTTAGAGTGCAAAGACACTCAACGTTTTGACACTACCTTTAGTGGGACAAGCCTTCATTATAGTGAAATACGTCATGGTGTCAGAAAGATGTTTATTTCTTTCTGTCTAATTGGCTGAAACTAAAAGCTGCCATCAAATACTTTTTGAAGAGGAATTACTTTTATGTGCTTTCCTTTTTACACTTCACACATTTGGGAAAATCTTCCCCAGAGCAAAAATGATCTTTCATGAGCCCTTCATGGTTTTTGCCTGTTAATCTGTTCTAGGCCATATGGGCTATTAATGAAATAACCAATGTTACTGAAACAAAGAAAAAGAAAATAATTTACTGATTTTGATCCAGGGCTGAATGTGACATCATTCCCTCCAACAATATCTCCTTAAGAGAAATGGAGAAAGCGTGTGGTGTATTTGATGAGTAATAAGGCAGAGCTGCTAGTGACATTCTCTGATGGGGTGAAGTTAGTAAGCATCAGCTTTGCCCTAGGTTAGAAATTACATTGCTTGTTAGAAACAATTGTAAAGAAAGCAATGTCAATATCAAACTTAAGTTAATCAATTCTACTTCACTGATCTCTCACAGATGGAAGGAAAAGAAAAGGCTCTTCCCTGGTGAGAATTGTCATGCTCTTAAGATTAGTATGCACAGCTCCATCTTTTGGTTCTTACGTTCAAAGATCATTACTTTTATGTCTGTAAGGGAAAAGGAGGAAGACTAAATCGTACATGTTCATGGACTCAGGATCTTCCTCTTGTCAGGAATGGCAAGTTTTACAAGCTATTTTAAAGACATGTCAAGTAAATCAAACTATTGGTTTTAATTAGCACTCCTGCAAGCTGTAATGCTCTCTACCTGAAGCTGAGTGACATCAAAGAGACATGAAATTCTTTCTTGCCTTTGATGTTTTCTCCACATAGAACACTTCTCCTCTCATCCATGCAAATTTTATGCCCGTTTCATAAAGCAATTGAAGGACACCAATGGGAACTAATCTTCGGCAATAGTGTACATCAATAATCATGAACTGAATTACTGTCAAGAAGAGTATTTGAATCTAATAAGTAATAATATTTTCCACAAGGTTTTGAGATGGTTAATTCTCAGATGATCTCTTATGAGGAGAATACTTTTTCACTGTAGTTGCATTCAAAATGTTATACAGTTATATTATTGGGGTTGGACTAGATGACCTCTAGGGGTCCCTTCCAACCCAAAACTTTCTATGATAGTTAAATACAAGCAAGGATACAAATATACACAATTATTTTTGTACTTTTTGAGGGGACAACTCAAAGATATGTCTTTCACGTGTCTGAAGGGAGAATGAAAAGCAGATTCGTCCACACATCAGTGTAAAGCTGTCATATTAATCTCTGTAATGGAAAATTTCAAAACTATGTGTTTTTACAGGTGTTTGATACCACAATATCCATATATTTGAAAAAAACCCCCAAGATTTCTAACTATATTTAAGCATTACTGATATACTCTATGACCAATAAAGAATTAAATGAAATGACTTCCCACCCTTTTTTAAAATAAAGTAACACAGCCAGCTCACTAGTAACACAGCCAGGTCACTATAGATTATCAGAGAAAAAAAAATAAAAAGAAGAAAAAAAAAACCCAAGGAGGTTACTTCTAAGTGCCACCTCCAGAAAATTTATTTGGACTGCTAAGGAAAAAAATCTAAGAGTTCAGAATGCAACATATAGGACTGGGTTTTTTTTTCCTGTCTTATTATTGATGAATATCTGTCTTAAAATATGAGAAAAATAATCAAATAAAAAGTTCTTCCAGTCCTGTCCTGTGCTGGAGTTCGGTCTGTTTTGGAGAGCAGGATTTTAGAAGCCACGTCAAAACCCACATTCTGCCATATCTTGCTCGTTTTTTTCTGCTACCGCTCTCTCAGTCTTGTCCAAATTATGTCCCACTGAGTAAATTCTCAGCCCAGGACCCATCTCATTTATATTTCACAGCGCTGCTCAGCTCTAGTCAGAGGGTCATGGCTTTCCTCCTGCTGGGGCTGTAGCCCTCCCAGGGCTATCACAGCGATTTGTAGTGTCACTGCCCATCTGCCTCCTGTGTCTTGCTCATCCTGGTGCTGACCACCAAATAGAAAGGGTGGTCAACTACACCTCGCAATTCAACAGCACAATTTGAACACCTGAAAGTTTATTTACTGTCTGTTCAAGATAATCAGTTAGATGACTGAAAACTGTTGCAGCTGTAACTGGGCAAGTATCCTGTTTTGTTTTCTCTGTGGCAAAGGAGCAACTTGTAGGAGATAAGTGTAGCTCTTATTCATCACATCCTGCAATACTTGACCTAAGGGGACATTCAAAGACTCCCGTTTCCCTGGTTTAAAACTAGTTAAGTCAGGTAGAAGAATACAAAGGAAAGTGTGCATGTGTGTGGAGAACAGCACAGAAATCATTGAATCATAAAACCGTCTAGGTTGGAAGAGACCTTTAAAGTTCATCTAGTCCAGCCCCCTGCAATGAGCAGGGACATCTTCAAGTAGATCAGGTTGCTCAGGGAATGCCCCTCAGCTTCCCACCTCCTCCCAGAGCAAGCCAACCTGCCCCCCTTCTCCTCCACGGGGCATTTACCGGGTGGGTGCTGCCCAGGAGGAGGCTGTGCCAGACATCTGGGGGGCCAGAGGGCCAGAAGAGACATGGGGGAGGTCAGGGGCTGGAGCCCCCCTTGTCATGGGGACATTGTGCAGGGTAATCTTTGCAATCTTGAAGTCTTTTAAGCAGCTGTTTTGTTTATATCTTTGCCTTAAGTAAGTGTAGTTACTTAAAGTTCTTTTTTTATAGTTTTTTTATCAGTCCATTATCTTACTTACTTAATGCTCTTATGAAGTTGAAGTTCTACCTCATCCATTCAGTACAAAATACTAATGAAATTATGATTCTTGGATAAATGCAGAATTTTCTCAGAGAAGCCTAGAAAGATGTATGGGATTATTCTTTATCAAAAATTGTTTGTTAGTTTGTTCTCTTTGCAAATAAGTACTGTATAAATATATAGCATATATTTCACTTATGCAAAATTTCTGACAATTCTGAAAAACAATTACCTATTGCTTTAAATAGTTCTAGAATTACTGGTGTAAACTACCATTTATTCAGGTTCAGCTGGGTTAATTATTTAACATTTTTTTTTTCAGACAAACTGCAATGCTTTGTTTATTGAGTATTACTTGCACTCAGATAATTTAAAATACTAATTTAATGATAAATGAAAGCATCTTAGTGTCTTTGTTCATAATCTCCTTTATTATTTAATGGATACTTTACAGGAATTATCTTGAAACTCAGTGGGCTTGACCTTGCTTTCATTGAAATCAACGGCAAATCTCTCACAGAGTTCAATGGATTACAACTAGCCTCACTAAATAATGAGTTATTATTAATGTTTGATTTTGCTACCTTAATTATGCCCTGACACACATACTTGCTTACTTATTAACAAAAGAAGAAAAAAAAAAAAAAAAGCAGCTAAATATTGCAGTAAAATATAAAACAAAATCAGAAATTTTATCTTTCCTATAACCATTTTTCCTGGACTATTAATATTTATATGGCATATTTCATAAGAACACACAGGCTACCAAACAGGTAACAGGATTAATTACTTTCCATGGATGATCTGTATTTATGCAAACCCTTTAATGATCTCCATGCTTTATGGAAACTACACCACACGGGACAGAAAGACTTAATAACTTGCCACAAGTTATTTAGGTATTTTCCCCATGAAGAGAATTCACAGTCTCACTGGAACTTATGCATCCTATTGATACCATTTGCATTTGGATTTAATTTGTTAATTCTTATCTGTACTGTTATCTGCAGCTGGCTGAAGAGGAGAATAATAAATAGTGGGTTCAAATGAAACTTCTAATACAATTTAAAAGTCGGCCTACTTAGAGCTTTGTTTGTTTGTATCTACAGTAGGAAGCTACAGAACAACATATAACAGTAAAATGTTAATAGACAATATTCACATATAAAAGGCTACCTCAGAGCACAGGGAGTTGATACAATTTGGACACAACATTTGCATGGACAGATCTATTGTTCTTAGAAATCCTTAAATCCTAATTTCCTTGTTATATTTATTCATTTTTAAAAAGTGCTATGGGACAATCTCATTAAGTTACAAACACGTTATTTTACAAGTGGTCCTTGGGGAATGTAGTCAGCTCAGAATTTTGAATATTAAAAATTTTCCAAGTGCCAAGGATGCCTACAGTGAGTATCAGGATGGCTACAGTATATTATTTCCTCTCTATTTTAACAAAGTTGGGCAATCTTTTAATTGAAGTCTTATTCCAAAATATAAGTGTAAAGGAATGATGCACTGATTTAAAATAGATAAATAAGTAACTCCCTCAGATCCTAGTTTATACAAATACAGCGTGACTTGGTATGAAACAGACACATTCTCACTGCAAAGCTTAGGATCTTCATGGCTATGAATTCCATGTTGACTAGCAGGATAAAGCCCTGTAACTCACTTGTGTGCCCTGCTCCAGCTCAGGAGTACTGCACTGCCTCCTCTCCCCTGCCACCACCAACATAGGTCACCCTCCCTTGATTACTGTCTTGCTTTGGCTGAAATCTTGTCTACTGGTTGCTTTTCAGGAACCTGGTACCTGGATCATAAAAATTCAGTGCAAAATTTAGAAGTAGACTATTCTATTATTTGTGAAGAACAAAGACACTGAACAAGAATAATGACAAATTACTTTATTTTTATTAGGGCATCCAAAATAGGTTTTTACATCCTTGGACCGAGGTGAAAATAAGCCCTGAATTGCCAGACAAAGCCTCCTCAGAACACGCAATATGGTGTGTGGTGGATTCCCCGACACTGGATGCTCTTAAGATTCAGCTGGATATGGTCTGGGCCATCTTGTCTAGAGTGTGCTTTTGCCAAGAAAGGTTGGACCAGAAGATCCTTGAGGTCCCTTCCAACCTGGAATTCTATGATTAATATTGGATACATAGGTAGACACAAAGACATAAAACTACCTCTAGGAAAGCAAACATTTAATTGATGATCTGTAGTAAGTCAGTTATATATTTCTAGGTGAGTCATATCTGAAATATTCTTCTGTTCAAGCCAACAGAGTGTAGATATGATTTATGTCTGGAATTTACTAAGGCCATAATACAGAAATAATGATACTCATCTAATAATTCTAATCCAAAGATCCAAGTCATTCCACACATCCCACATTGAAAACCATGTTCATCTGAAAAATGGGACATCCTTGTCTCCAAAGAACTCTCGCTGGGAGCCTGCATTGTGTTTATTTTGATAGTTGCCTACTCTTCCCTCTGGCCTGTGCAATATAAATGCAAGAAGGTATTGAAATATATACAGAAATATGCAAAAGGCATAAGCAATTACAGCAAATTCTTATTTTTTAATTTTAAGAGGTATGATATGTCTTTACATTTCAGCTTTTACAAACATATGGGTCTGGTATGCTAGTTCTGTAAAATGTTGAACACTTTTTAAGCTACTTTCTTGACACTGTTTATCAATTCTCAAAATACTGCTTTTTCAAGAAGTTTTGATGGTTTCATTTTTATTTTCCTCAGGTTACTTGGAAAATGTTCATATGAAATTGCATATGCAGATAAATCTTCCCGGGACTATGACAGCAGCTGGGTCTGCTCTCTGAGGCCAGCTGGTATGGTCAGTCCATATCCGTACTATTTAACATTCTTAACCTCCAAAATGGGGGGTGTACATCTAAACTTCTTCTTGGGAATGGTTTCTTGAACATGACAAACCCTGTGGTTGGTCTAGAAATGGCTGGACAGAGTGCCAGTTGGTCCAGACTAAAATCATGCCAGGAAACTATTTTTAACACTATAGCTTTGTCCTGTGTAAAGGTCTGATTTTAACATGACCATGCTGGGTTCTACACAAGTGCGTAGTGAGATAGGGTTCCTGGAAACCTCTGTACTTTAGTGATTTAGCACCAACAAATAGAATGAATTTTCAAAAGCAAGGCCAAAAAGTTTTTCTTACATTTTCAAGCCGTTCATTTTGATCGTGTTTCCTAAGACATATTACATAAATAATTTCCCATTCATTTTATTCACATAAAATTCTCATTGGAATCAACGGTTTCTTCCACCAAAATTCCATTGCTTTCACTGTGACTCTTTATTGATTAAATCCTTAAAAAATAACCTTAAATTCTAGAACACTGAAGCCAAACGTTAGATTTAAAACTGGAGCATTCCCTAGATGCTGTTGTCAGGTTCTTGCATTTGTGAGTAATAGAATCGCAACTGCTTTATGATGCATTGCACTAATTCAACTCTCTGATGATGAATTAGAGCAATACATAATCCAAAAAAAAGGTATTTTGAAGATCAGTTGCTCATGAGACGGAAGAGGCTGGGAGTAAAGGGTCCAGGGGAACCAATAAATAATAATTATAAAAATCCAATTTTTGAGTAGTTTTGCTGACCATTAGATGGAAGAAAGAGACTATAAACAAATGAACTGTTAAATTGTTCATCAGTCATTCAAATTCTTCAGTGACATGGTCTGTGAAGGTCTAAGCTTTAATTATTTTGATCCTTGTTTCTCTGGAAATTGCACCAAAGGTTCTTAAAATAAGAGGTCCCAAGACTAATTGAGTGTATGAGCACTGAAATTTCCTGCTTTCTATGCTCCAACAAATTCCTCCTTTATGTCCTCCTTCTGTACCAGAGAAGATAAACATCAACCTTCCGTTACTTTACTGTGTTTCTTTTCACGTGTTTTTCTGCCAGTCTTTTTGTAGGCACTGCAGCCTGGGTTTTAGAGCCCTGAGTACTACTCCTTGCTTTGCCAACGACTAGCCCCATGACTAAACTAAACTTCTCCATGCTTCAGTTTCCTTTTTTGTAAAATGGAGGATGAAAATACCTTTCTGTCCTTTGTCAGGTCAGACTTTGGAAAGTTGTAGTATACATTAAGAGACCTACAGAAGTGGTAAAAGTTTAGAATAATTTTTACAATAATGTAGCTCTGTTCAGCAAGGTCAATAGGCACTCGGCTTTTAAACTAAGGAGCTGTAAAGAATGTTCTGCTAAGCATCATATGCAATAAGAATTGCAGAGTGAACAGATTTTGTCCTGTTAAAAGAACATGAGCAGATGACAAATGATGCTGAAATAATACTAACACCATCTTAGCATGCTGGTGTGTTAACTTAAGATTGTTCAGTAAGTGCAATTGTGAGTACAACAGTCATTGCCAAAGAAATCAATCTCTTATTGAACATGCCGCACCACTCAATCGTGTTCAGTCATCTGCAGGCTTGCCAAGGCATAAACAGGGATGAAGATTTTTGTGGGGACAAAACCAGCTAAAGAGCAGATGGGAACCGGTTGGCAACCGGTCACAAGCGGAGTCCCCCAGGGCTCAGTTTTGGGGCCGGTCTTGTTTAATATATTTATTGATGATTTGGACAAGGGCATTGAGTGCACCCTCAGCAAGTTTGCAGACGACACCAAGTTGGGCGGCAGTGTTGATCTGCTTGAGGGTAGGAAGGCTCTGCAGAGGGATCTGCATAGGCTGGATAGATAGGCCGAGGCCAATTGTATGAGGTTTAATAAGGTCAAGTGCCGGGTCCTTCACTTTGGCCGCAACAACCCCATGCAACGCTACAGGCTTGGGGATGAGTGGTTGGAGAGCTCCCCTGCAGAAAAGGACCTGGGGGTGTTGATTGACAGCTGTCTGAATATGAGGCAGCAGTATGCCCAGGTGGCCAAGAAGGCCAACGGCATCCTGGCCTGTATCAGAAATAGTGTGGCCAGCAGGAGTAGAGAAGTGATCGTGCCCCTGTACTCGGTGCTGGGGAGGCTGCACCTTGAGTGCTGTGTTCAGTTTTGGGCCCCTCACTACAAGAAAGTCATTGAGGTGCTGGAGCGTGTCCAGAGAAGGGCAACAAAGCTGGTGAGGGGTCTGGAGCACAAGTCCTATGAGGAGCAGCTGAGGGAGCTGGGGTTGTTCAGCCTGTAGAAGAGGAGGCTGAGGGGAGACCTCATCAATCTCTACAACTACCTGATAAGGGGTTACAGGGAGTTGGGTGTTGTTCTCTTCTCCCAAGTGACTAGTGATAGGACAAGAGGAAATGGGTTCAAGTTGTGTCAGGGGAGGTTTAGACTGGATATTAGGAAAAAATTCTTTACTGAGAGAGTGGTGAGGCATTGGAATGGGCTGCTCACGGAGGTGGTGGAGTCACCCTCACTGGAGGTGTTTAAGGAACGTGTGGATGAGGCATTGTGGGACATGGTTTAATGGGCATGGTGGTGTTGGTTAATGGTTGGACTTGATGATCTTACAGTTCCTTTCCAGCCTTAGTAATTCTGTGATTCTGTGAGATGCTAGAAGATCGGGGCATGATTATTTCTTAGAGTTAATGCACAAGACTGGATAATTCAATTCTATGTTGGCCTACCCTTTATATCGCACCCTATGCTTTCTCACCACTTTGTGCTGCAGACAGGACATCTGCACTTGAAGGAGTGGATTTCAGAACATGCTTATCCCATTGTCAGTAAGTGTCTGTAGATAAGTGGTATGAGCTACTTCAGATGGGCTTCTGGTGCCAACTAAACAAACATAAAAACCAACTTGTGAAGAACTGCTGAAAACCTGAGAGGTGAAGCAGCTCAGATGAGTGCTTCCAATGCTTATTTCAGGTCATAGTCAAACCAGATTATTGCTTAGATAATAGATATGTGTTTTGATCAACAGGACTATTGAAAAGAAGCTGTGCTGATCTATCAGAAAAGGGTTACAGAAAAGTCACTCCATCTTGAAGTCTTGACAGAGTTTCTCACGGGAAATAAAGAGCATGTTTACTACTCTAACTCTTTGGGTGGAAAGAAAAAGGAGATATTCTTTCATAGCCTTTCTTCTCATTCTTTGCCTTCTTTTACAGTGGCACACACAGGCTGTCTCCTGGAGACCAGCAAATGCAGAGCTGAAAGCTCCCTTTGGGAGACAGTTTGGCTGCATCCAGGATTAAAAGCAACCCATATGTGAAGGAAAGAAGACTTCTAAACTGGGACTTAGTTGATTTAGGCAGAATGTAGAAGTCCAAAGTGATCCTGAACAGAGCTTACACATGAGCCTGGCTCTAGAGACACCTAAACACCCTAGCAATAAACCTGGGAATAGAGACCTGTGCCCCAAACTTCCTGCTTTCATGCGAAGCACCCTAAGGCTGCGGCTGCCACATCCTTCAGAGAGCACATCATCATGATGTCAATACTGCTTTCACTACACTGGCATGGATTCAACAGAAAAAAACAGGAGTTCCCCCACGACCTAGCTCCCATGATGGTGAGCATGCACTTCTGGGAGATGTAGGTTTGAACTTCTGCAGGTGAAGAAGAGCCAGGAGTGAGCCACAGGCTGTAACTACTTGAGCCTTCACTACAAATGTACTATATTAAAGGTAACTAGTGTTATTTTAGAGAAAGAAAGCACAGTTTTCAGTCATTTGAAAAATAACGGTAAGTGGTCTACTGGTCCTGGCTCTGAATAGGGCAGAATTGCTTTCTGGAGCCCTGATTACATCTCCAAAGCTTTGGAAAGACTGGGATACCAGATGAACTCTTCCATCATAGTCTCCAGTCCTGGGTGAAAAATCTCATGTTGCCTGCACTCTTCCCTCCCCGCTGGAAAAGGGACAGTCCTTGCTCAACAGCTTTATCAGCCCCCTCCACCCCTTGCTGGTATCTTGAAATGAGTGAAAGACCTTCCCCAGGCCCTACAGAGTGCCGCGAGGGTGTTGTCCTCCTTCCCCTGGTAACTGCATGCTTCATTTCTCAGAGCAGTCCCACTCCAGACAGGGAGCCTGGGGTGAAGAAGTGAGATGTGATTGTAGGACCAGTGTGGCTGCAGCAGCTCACCCCCAGCTCAGCTGAGCTTGTAGCTGCTCTTGGGCACAAAGTCATCACAGCCTTCAGGATCAGAGTGCCCATTTCCACTCATCCTCACTCACTTTGAGCTAACATCTCAATGTTACAAGAGAGGAAGGAAATCTTCATAGAATCATGGAACTATTTAGGTTGGAAGAAACCTTTAAGATCATCAAGTCCAACCATTAACCTAGCACTGCTCAGTCCTCCCCTAAACCATGTCCCTAAGTGCCGCATCTAAACGTCTTTTAAATCCCTCTAGGGATGGTGACTCCACCACTTCCCTGGGCAGCCGGTTCCAGTGACTGATAACCCTTTCAGTGAAGAAATGTTTCCTAATATCCAATCTAAACCTTCCCTGGCATAATTTGAGGCCATTTCCTCTTGTCCTCTCACCTGTTACTTGGGAGATGAGACTGGCACCCACCTCTCTACAACCTCCTTTCAGGAGCTCGAGGACGGGGAACAAAGGGAGACAGAAAAGGATTTGCCCCCAAGATTGCAAACTTGTAGAGAACAGGAGTGCAGACTGCCAGTTTGGGACTCTACTTGGAAGGGAAAGGAAAATAAGCCAGGCTGACAAGTCTAACTTGTAGACCTAGACTGGCTCCGTCACGTCATTAGACTTCTCAGCATGTTCCACTTCATGACTTTTGGACACACATCATGAGTACTGCTCCTAGTTACTGCAGTGAATTAATTACACTTTACTGAGCATGCATTCTTTGTTGTGGCTTTTCCAATTAATGATATATTCAGAGAGTGCAAGAGGCATGATCTGATTCAGAGAAGGAAGGCACAGGTGGTTATACTGTTGGAGGTAGAAAATTGCCTGAGTTGGAATTGCAACTCTGGATTGGTTTTTGAAAAAGGTAGGTGATATGTGTGTATGCTTATGAAACTTCCTATTTACATTACAAAAGTCTCTGAGAAGTATGGAAACGACATTAATGAACCCTGCCAACCCTTTGAACATCTTAATGAACGGATAACATGATCTTAGTGCTTCCATTTCTTTGGTAAATTTTAGGCAAGATGCAAACAGTTCATATAAATACCTCTGCTGTGAAAGAAGCCAGCATCCTTCATAGGTTTCTAGGTCAATGGTGGATAAACACATATTTATCTTCTAAAGAGTGAAATAAACAACCTCTTTGAAGTAGCAGTGAATTAATAAGATGCCAACAGTGACAAAATGAGCATGTGACTTTGCTAGTTTGGGAATTCCGAAATCATACTCAATAATTCTGCTTCAAGGTATATGCACCTCATCAATAACATTATATATAAGAAGTGACATAGTGTAAATTGTATGCTTCTTACCATGTTGACTGCTTAATTGACCACATCCATTGTCACAGTGCTGCCCTGTCAGCATGTTAAGTAATTGAAAAATTGTTGTGTGATGGAAGATCAATACAACTCTGACAAGAAACAAATATGATACAGTACTGAAAGCAAGTGAATAACCAAATTGAGCAATTGTGATTATCTCCTGAAGACACACAGGCATTGATTGGTGTCTCCTTGGTTCGTTTCTTTGGTACTAATGACAATCAATGAGTTTTCAATTGTTCATATTTTGAAAGTACTATTTCTTCTAGCAGGACCAGTCTGGGGAGATAAGTGAAGCTGTTGAATTTTTTACTTGAAAGCCATCTATTGTCTATTTTTAATTAAAACAGCTAATGGTCTTTATTGATTCCTTAAATGTGCAATACTAGATAAAACTTTTGTACTTAGTTATTTATGTGTAAGCATTTTAAGGCTTCACTAAATGCTTTTACAGAGAATATTTGGGGGTGGGGGGGACATCAGCAGAAGTATAATAAATTACTTAGCTTCTTTGAATATTTTAAATGCCAATTCAAATACTGACAGGTAGGTTTAGGACCAATTGCAAAACAGTGGAAGGCACCACCAGCCAGCCAACATCCTTCTTGGAAGTCAGATCTGCATAAGAAAATGTAAATTCAAAAAGCTTTCAAGGTAATTTTATGTCACTGTGTCCTCTAGGTTTTGAACTTCATCTCAGAATCACTGTGTTATGAGTTTTAAAGAACAGTGAACAGAGATTTTTTTTTTTTTTTTTTTTTCCATTTGCTAGGGATTCACATTATTTTATAACTCAGAAACATCATAATCTCATGTGATGCATTCAGATAGTGGCCAACAACTACATTTCTTGGTGACTTAAGGCTGAGGAGTTGAAAGGCATTCTGCCCCTCTAGAAGTAGAATATAGATGCTGACTTCTATACAGGGAAAGTACGATCACAAACCAGAGTTCATTTCTGAAAATGTTGTTTTTATGTTAAACACAAACCTCTGTCATATTAAATTCCAAGATACTTAGCAATCATGTACATTTCATTATAGCAGATGTATTTAGAGAAAAAGTAAAAGCAAGCCCTGCTTGCTTTTGTTATATATATTGACACTTTTCAGTCTGCTGTGTTTCCAAAAAGGTTTGTTATATTAATTTAATAGTCTTGTGGGGTTTTTTTCAGTTTAGTTTTTTTTTTCCTTTGAGAATACTCATACTAGTGTATATATTATATGATAGTTTTCACAGAAATAAATAAAATAATCTGGTTTGGCAGAGAAAACACAATATATGAGAACAAATTCAATATGCAATTATTAAAAACAATCCATAGAAAAACATCAGATATATAACTCAAGTATATTTTCTTCACAACAGTATACTGACTCCTTTAGTCATTAAATAATATCTATTTCTTCCCAATCCAGTAAGAATAGCTTCTTCATTTAAACTTTCAGTTCTTCATAGTTATTGGTACATACAAAACTTATTTGGAAAGCACACCCAAAGTTTAGAAAGTGTTAAAAAAAAAAAAAAAAAAAAAAAAAAAAAGCGCGATGTAGTTACAAAGACCACTGGAAAGATTTATTCTGGAACAGCTTTTTTCTAGACTTCTATTCCTGAGGACATACTGGAAAATAAAATTAGCAAAGTCAACATGAATAGACTTGGAAAATACCTGGTCTATGACCACTTGTATATCTCAGATTAAATCAATAGAGTTGGAGAAGAGCTAAATTGTCTGTGTCTGCCTGGGTCTGGGGCAGACATCACGGGACCTGATGCTGCTGTTGTCTGAGCCTAAAATATCTCTTAGACTATCTCTTATTTCCCAGTCAAAAAGAGAACTCCAGAAACCCAAATGACTGTAAAGAACTGGTTCTTGTAGGGAACCACTAAGTATTACAGTGATTATTTAAAGCAATTGTAGAAGTGTGGCATTTCATCTGTCAGGTAGCCGTGCTTCCACATTTCACAAAGAGTGAGTAACAGGATAGACTTACAAGATACAAAGGAAGAAAAAGACATCTTTTTCTTTATGTCTTTCTTAAATGTCTTCATTGTAATTGCACTGACATTTATTTCAGTTGTTGTAGAGCCAGAACCAGATAGAGTCTTCTCCTTGCATCTGAAGAAGGCCTTGAGGTGGGAGAGGAGGTGAACTCAGAGCATCTCTGCCTCTTCTACCATGCATCAAGGACTTCTTGGGGTTGGTGACTTCCCATTTTCACATTAACCATGTGAAAGTCCTGGACACATTCTGCATTAGCCATCAAGTCACCATTCATACTGATCTGTCTTGGCCTTGGTCCAGGAGAGATTGTACCCATAGCAGGCACAGGTTGTGGGTTTGCTGCCTGTGACATGGCTGCATTTTCTGATGCCACCAGTAGTGCACATGCCTTTGTGAAGCTGGAGACCTTCCCTTGGGACTGTGGCTGCAGTGAAGAAAGGAGGAGGAAGTACAATGTAAAGGGAGGGAATAAGAAAGAAAATGGGCCTGAACCGGATATGCCTCCATCCATGAAGATGTAGTTTTACAGCCAACATAAAGGAGAAAAGGCAATCACAGGGCAAAGGTCATGCATCCAAAGTTCTTCCCTTCCCTTCCCTTCCCTTCCCTT
>JMFS01102990.1:0-21947 GCA_000699545.1 Podiceps cristatus | reverse complement strand
GTTACCGTTTGGGGTTAAACCACAACAGTGTAAATCTTATTTTTATGCTTTCAGACAGAAACAGTGGAGACTTGTTCAGAATCACAGTAATAAGAACTGATTATACAACGTATTTCCTAATTTTGTTTTCTGTTTGCAGGTCCAGCAAGAACAAAGAAACCACACCGCAGAACCTGTAATAGATGACTACAAAAAGATGGGGACTCTCTTTGGCGAACTAAACAAAAGCCTTATCAGAATAGGCTTCACAAGGATGTACTTTGGGGAAAGGATAGTAGAACCTGTAATAATTATATTCTTCTGGGTTATGCTGTGGTTTCTTGGCCTACAAGCTCTTGGACTGGTTGCTGTTCTGTGCCTTGTCATTATTTATGTACAACAGTAAAATTTTATAGATGCTGTTTGGATTATGTATTTCAACACTGTCACTATGTCAGTGGATTTACGTCTCTAAGTAAATGGGTGGCATATCAAAAGCTGCAATGCTTCAAATTGCACTTTGCTCAAGTTCCAACATTTGGAGTGAGGGGGACTAAAATTCTGCATTTTAAGCAAAGTCAGCTGTCCCCTACTACATCTTTGAAGGGCAAAAATGGAGATGCTTGTAATATAATGGTGTGTAATGTACTGTTTTCTGCACTCTTGGGGCCTTAGTCCAAGGATTGGCTTCCCCCCCCCCTCACGGAATGTTCATGCTTTGTATAGTGAAAATTTCCTTTCTGGTTTTAAGAGGATACTTGATGTGAGTGTCCCGTTTCACTGTTGGGGCGGGGGGGGTTGTGTACTGTTTGTTCCCTGAAGCTGCATCATTTGCTATTTTTTTTATGCTGAAAAACTAAAGCTGCATGAGGGAGGTTTGCTAACAAACCTACAATGACAAACAGGTGAATACAACTTTCCCGACACAAAAGCATCTTTGGTTAGTGTAGTTTATAGCAAGCTTTCCCTCAGGAAACAAGCTATGCCAGCAAAATGCTTTTATACTAATATCAGTGACTTCACACAAGGCTTCAGCTGTTGTTTAGGAGGAACCACAGCCCTATATTGGCCAAATGGTCTAACATAGCTCTGTTTTGGTTTTGGAAATGTACTTGGCTCCTGCTGCTATTTTTTTTTTTTTTTTTTACTTGATCTTTCTCCCAGCCCTCCTTCCGAAGATAAATATTTGGATAATTCATGGACTTTGTAGGTAGTTACAGCTGCAGTGTTGGAGACTTGCCATGCCAGGTGGCAACGCTGGAATATTTTCTGTTTCCTCTGAATCGCGTGTGAAGTATCTGAACAGCCAGATAGATATCAGACCAGGTCTCTTAATGCTTCCCTAATTTGCTGCACTGTGGACCTGAGGCGAGCTAGAAGCTTGGCGTACAGAAGCAAGTCAGACCTGTTTCCTCTTGCAAGGCAGGAATGTAGTTGAAATCAGGTCGTCATTTTTGTAGTCTTAACTGATTCATTTCCAGGCTAGGCAACGAAAATGCCTATCTATAGGTGCATGTCACGGGCAACATAAATCGGAGAATAGATTAGATACATTCAAGAGGAGGTGCAAAATTCACTCTGGCTCCCCAGGAGCCCCAGCAGGGGTGCATCAAATATTTCCAAGTTGAAGGTGCTCATTTAAAGAAAAACAGCAAAATGACACAGAATCTTTACAAAGTAGGCTACCAATTTGATATTGGCTGTATATTGCTTTTAGTCAGAAACTTAATTGCAAAATTGACGTCATCTATGGTATACTGAAATTATACGTTTGCCTAAAGAAATGTAATAGAAGATGTGAAATTTACAGAAAACCACTTAAGCTTTTGCAGTGACTTTTTTCCTAAATGTTTTTATACTAGCAGAGATCAACGATAGATTAGCTGAAAACGCTGTCTTATCCAGAGACTTTTGAAGTTAAGGGGAGCTTCTCTAACAGTCCCAGTCCTACCACTGGGTTCTCAAAGCCAAGTTTATGCCTGCAGGGATCCTGTTGGTTGCTGGGTTCTGTTTCTAGGACTCTTGGCCCAAGTTCTTACAGACTTTCCTATTAGTGAAGTAATTTTTATTTACGGCAGTGAACATGAAGGCCCAGCTCCTTTGAAGTCTTTATGTGCCTAAATGCCATCTGTAGACATGTCTCTGTGCTTTTCTAATGAACGCGTACTTACCTTCTGAGGAGCCAGGTCTCCTCTCCAGATCTGCGGGTGACCTTGACTGTGGATCCGAGGCGCTGCTGAAGGGGCAGGACCGCAGGGGAGTGGGTCGGAGGCCCAGCTGTGTGTTTAGATGGCAACCTGTCTTGATTGACACCTAGTTAAATAGTTAGGCCGATGGCAGGGAAACATTTGGCAACAGGTGGTGTTCCTGACCACAGGGGTTTGTTACTCCCAGCTGGAGGTCCCAAAGCAAGCAGCAAGTACAGGCTGAACTCGGCAGCAGGAGCTCTGTACTCACAAGTGCCTAGGGGCAAAGGCTGGTTTTGTTTCAAGTCCCTTAAAAAGCAGAACATCTGTTTACACCTTGGGATATTTGTATAGATACAATGTTTGGTTTATGTGTATTCCTCTCCTGTATAAGGGCTGTACTACAAAAGCATCGTGTCATTGAAAAAAACAATCCTTCCTTTCTTCCCACAATCAAGTTGCTGTTCGGAGGATCTCATCCAATTCCTTCTGTCCTGTAGGAAGAAGTGTCTCTGATATCCTTGTTGCAGTAGTACTCTCGTTTAAAGACACTGTGCTGTGAGATGGCATGTAGTTCTGCCTCGAAGCGGTGATTTTGCTCTGTACGTAAGGAATGGGGAACGGTGAACCGAGGGTGTGACTGACAAATTCAGTGAGTTTTAGTACTTGCGTAACTATGACCATTTCACTCATGAAGTCATTTCACTTGTTCTTTCGATGTTCATGTTTGTAGCCGTGTACTCTAGGGCAAGGTAGCTCTTGGACTAAGGTTGTGTACAGTGAATGTTTTAGATGGTTTCTCTTAAAGGTAATTTAATATGTCTTGTCCTTCATAGAAGTTTTTCATTTCTAAAAATCTGAAAAAAATAGCCCTCCTAACGGCATTAGGTTGACCAAAAATGAAAAAATAAAAATAATGCATTGAATGGAAGATACCCCTCACCTGTTTGGTTTCATACACTCTGTTGTATGTTAGAATCTGCACCGAATCACCTGTCCTGTGCTATGGCTGTACTATCTCCCTGTCATTTTCAGGAAAGGAAAGAGGAGTTAAGGCAAAAAGGGGACTGGGACAGAATCAGACATCAAGAGTGGAAAGTGGAACGTGGTGCAATAATGCATATATGTGTCAAATCTGATCATAAACATGTGCCAAAAGCGAGGGGGAAATGGGTGAACAGTCCTTGCGTTGTGTCTTTCCTTCCATCCAGATGCAGTTCCAAGGCAGAGGAAGCACCAAGCGTTCAAAGGATGTCCTTAGCTTAAAAAGCAGAAGGTTAATTTAAAAAAAAGAGACAATTTCACTGTTGTCTATATAGTAATAATCAATGATGTTATTTATATTGGTATGTATGATTATTATTCTTGATAAAGCACCTTTATGCATCTGTGTGTAGGACTGTATGAAGGAATTATGTCCCTTAAATCTGTGTTAAACAACAAATGAAGTAGTTCCTGTTGGTCAGTGTAATATATTGAAAGCTTTTTACGTAACCTCTGGTTTTTAAAGGATGGACTCTTTACTACTGTTTCACACCCGCCAAATGCATAAATGTTCGAACAACTGAGTACAGAGAAGAAACTCTGCATGTAGGAGAATCTTGGAAAACCCTGTTTGCACTGAAAAATCATCACATCGAAACTGATCATTTAAAATGGAAAACTCCTGTTTCTTAAAAACTCTGTATTAAATTAATCCTGTGGAAAGCACTTTCTTATTCTTTCTAATAAAAAGTATTGCCATCAATGAGAACTGTGAGTTCTGTGTGATGCTTTGTTCAAGGTTACTTGACTCCTTTCAGAATTTCATGGTAGGCCTGGATGAAATGGGGCAGTGCTCAGATATCCACTGAAATCAGTTCACTTTCAGCCAGTGGAGAAACAACTGCAGTACAAGAGCTGAATAAACTGCATCTGTGGTTGAGTGCGCAGGAAGTTACACTGAATTTAAAAAAAAAAAAAAAAAAAAAAAAAAAAAAGTAGAGTTAGATGTTACTAAAATAATGGCAACATTATGGTGTAAAGTGGATTTTATTTCACAGCATTATCTATTTTGCCTCCAGAGCAGCCTCTGAAGGAACCAGATGTGGTCAGGGGTGTGAAAAATCCTTGAAAGTAACAATTGCTGGGCTACGGAAAGGTTTGGGAGTTTTCATTTCTTTTTCTAAATGTTCATAGAACAGCATATGGTTTGAAACAAATCCGCTTCTAACTGTTCATTCTTTTTTGTGTGCAGGTCAGAAGGGTGTTCGTTCTGCCAGATCCAACAGACACTTAAAGATAAATGTATCTGTGTTGCTCAGGATGCAGTGAGTGAAGCAGCACAGGTTTTCTGAAAGCAGCCAAGTTGAATTTTGGTCCTTCAAACTCATATTGGTGGTTGTACACAAAAGTAGTAAGGCTCACCACTTTGAATAAATGCAAGCCTTGAGGTTCTATTTCTGATCAAGTATCTTGGTCAGGCCTTTTAGAGGGTGCATGCAAGTTCAAGAACAACCTGGCTTTGACTTTTCGATTCTTTCCATCCTGGGCTTTACTCTAGGTTTTGGAAGTTTGTTTCTTAGCCTCTCCCCTCTGCCAGAACTGACAGCTTCACCCCCTTTATACTTTCCTCCTTTCACTCTGTAGTGTTGCATTCTCTAGGGCTGTTCACTTGGAACAGCCTCTCTCTGTGCCAAGGGTTTGGGCTTTTTTGTCATTCAGTCTTCTGAAAAGTGACCTAGACAGAAAATATATTTTCAGTGGGTGTTTTCTTTGTTTTACTGTGTGCCTGCACAACACCAGAGGGGAAGAAATTAGAGAGAGGACTTTAAAAAATACACATATGCTGGGAACTCGCTTCTTTTTTTACAGTGTTTATCTGTTGTTTTAGGTGATGGTTACCAGACTGTGATTTGCAGTCACCAAAGGTCCAGGAGCATGTTGGAAACATGTAAGGTAAGGAATTGTTGGTAGATTGGCACCAGGGATTTGGGATGGGTCAAGCAGCACGTGGCTTAGGGTTGTTTGAAGCTTACACAGGCAGGTGGACTGCTAACTCCTGCCAACGCCTCAGTTTATTCTGTGAATGTCTCCAAATACATATAAAATCATCGCTATTCCTTCTGCACTCACTCTGAAGAAACTGAGCTTTCATCAGCTCTGTTTTACACAGAGGAACCAAAAGGGGATGAGAATGGGAAAGGGGAATTGGACTTGCAATAGTGTTTAACTCGCGTGCAAGCTTGTGGTCTTTTCAAATTTACTCTTGTACTATCCAGATAATGTTCTTGCCTTGTATGCAGTTGTCAGAAGTATTTATATCAGCCCCAGCCTATACATATTTTCCAATTAAAGTGGAAGTGAAGCAGCTGAGATAATACATGCTTTTTCCCAAAGAATTTGTTGAAAACAACTCCCTGCCCCAAGCCCCCAGTTGCAGGAAGGGGTGACTGGATAAAGCCCTCCTGATGATAGGAGCTGCTCTTGGTGCAGCCTCGGGTGAACCAGCTCCTTCCCAGGGTGCAGCTACCGGAGTCCCCAGGCTACCGGAACGCCGGGGACACCACCTTGCCCGGCCCCAGGCATCCCTGAAGTAGCAGGAGTCCAAGTGGCACGGAAGGGGAAGGACTGTTACACCACGGCCGGAGGGATTTGATCGGACAGCGTTTGAGCTGTTGTGCAATACAGTGTCTGGGTTCTACGTTCATTAAATTTAAGTCAGTCAAGCCCAATTGTTTCTTGGCTTGCCCTGGCGCATCCCCTTGCGCCCAGAATGAATGTTGCTTGCAGCAAATGTTTCTGCTTCTAGAATCGGTCGGTGTCCGTGTAGGCACGTTTTAGATGTACCATTTGCTGTTAATTGCATTTTAAAATATTACAAGGGAAAAGGGCTCATCTTCCAGTCCTCATTTGGATGAGGGTTTAATTAATATATGTGAGAAGGGAGACGGATTAGTCACTGGCAAACTGTTAAGGGCTTCCTTGTAGAGGAAAAAGCTGTTAATTGATGTGTGGGTGATGAAGGTACGAGAGATGTGGGTTTCCCTGCTGTCCAGAATGGGTGGCAGAAAGTGACCATTTTTCTGTCCTAATTCACCAATAAATTACCTAATTCCTAACGTAGCAATCTTCCTTAAGCTAGCTGGAGCCCACTTCCCAGGTACAAGAAGTCTGTAGCAAGGAGATGAATTATTAGGTACGGAAAAGCTGTTGGCAACCAAAATCCTGTTCTGTAAAGTATCAGACATTGAGGAGTCTCTTCTTGACTTCAGTGAGATTTGAGATCTTGAGTGCTTTGGCTTGTTAATTCCTTATCTGGAACACTTTACCTGGTTATCCTTTTAAATCATTCTTTCATTCATGTTCTTTCTGAAAGCTGTTAATATCAGTCCCAAATTCTTGAAAGGCGCTCCTCTCAATCGCTGTTGCGGGCAGGGCCAAAGGTGGCCCGTGCCTACGGGACGGCAGGTCACCGGGAGAGACCGGCGTGCCTTTAGTGCTACCTGGCTGCTGTCACAAAGCCTTCCAGCAGGTCTCCAGCACTTCCTTCGCTGTCTGTATTCACACATCTCGTTAGGCGCCCAGCGAGAGCTGACCTCAGCCCAGTGCCTCATTTCCTCGGGCATTTCAGTCCTCTGAGCTCGGGGCTTTCTGCTGCTGCCCAGACTCTGCCAGGCTCCACACAGCCGGGCACCCACGTAGCTGTCCTGCGCTTCCTGATAAAAGTGTAAATACACTCCAGCATGCTGCCGTCACGTCCTCATCCTAATAAGATTAGGAAAAGCGTGATGGTGCCATTTTCCTGAGAGAACAAACATTTCTATGCCTTTAAGCTCACTTCAGTAAGTCTCTCTGTGACTCTTCTTCTCAGCAACCATAAATGAAATTTAACGGTCTTGAGTCTATTGACCATTTTTAATGCTTAGTCGATAAGCAAACCACAGGCATGCAAGTGTTTGAATAAATTTTTTTTTTTTTCATTTTGATTCCTGGTTTTTCATTCCATGTGTGATTACAAAGATAAGAAGGTATTTGGCCGAGCTCCATTAGCAATGGCAGTAATTTGGCTCTTCGATAACAAATTCTTATCCCAAGGTCTTCAACAGGTACATAGAAATTGCTGTATTTTTTAGCTTTCCTCTACAGTATCTATTTTTTCTTGTTCTAACACATTAGCCTAGTTCGTTCGTTTGTTTGTTTTAACGTGTTTTGGGGAGAGTCCGTTCCTTGCTATGCACCTACCTCGGTGGAGATGGGGCTGTTGGACCATGTAGTGGTTTGACCCAGCACTTGGCACAGGTTTTGTCATTGCTCAGACCTGCCTATCCTGTCAGCTGGGCTCTTCTGTGCTAAGAAGCAGGTAGGTTTTAAAGTATAGTTTAGGCTTGAGATTAATAGAATTTATTCATGCAGTGGTGGCTATGCTGCCGTTTCCCAGGAGACTAAGGCCTGTGCGGTAACAACATTTTGCAAGGAACTCTAGAAAATAAGCACAAGATGCTGTAGAAAGAATTCAGGTCTTCATGAGTAACTCTGCCATTAACGCTCTGTTCTTCCTTTGTTACCCCTCAAATATACATAGATATAGGTATTCAATGCATTTTAAAATCCTCCACTTAAATTTTGAGTCTGGTAGCACAGATCCTTTTTGACGCTGCCCTTCTCCCATCTTTTCCGAAAGCTTCCTGATTACCACCTTTATTTCTTCCCCTCCCAATCCTGGTGTAATACAGACAGCAGAGGAAAAAGAGTGTCGCTATCCCCGGCCAGAAGGCACTCGCTTCCAGTGCAGCGGTAGTGCAAGCTGCTTTTTCCTTCCTAAGTGCTTCAGAGGTTTTCTGGGGAAACTCAGAAACCATTTCACTCGGAATCAGTTCTGCTTCTATATCATTATATATTTCTTTTTACTTGTTTTGATGAGTAACGTTTAAAAGGAGGTTTGTGACTGAGCTTATTTGGGCCTGCTGCTGCATCCTAAATAACCCCCGCTGTAGGAGCCCCCGAAGGCGGGATTTGTCCTGCGAGCCCCGTTGTACTGCTTTCAGCCAAAGGCCCCAGGGCCAAGTTCAAATCGTAATGGAAGGAGCATATATTCCACCCCCGGCACAGCTCTCAGTCCCGCTCTAACTGGTCTCATCTCCTTATTCTCCTTGAAGAATCCATCCAGAAGCCCCTCTCCGCAAAATCACTGCGAAGATGCAAAGGGGGTTTTCAGCCTGCGATAACCTTTCCCGTAACACAAAGTCATGAAGAAGTGTGCCAGAATTAAGAGGTTTAACTGTCATGGGATCCGATAAGCAAAGGTTTTGGGGAGTTTCCTGTAAAACATGGAAGTAGTGAAATCTTTCGTTCCCTCCACTTTCAGCACTGTTAATGATTTATTTGCTACATGCCTGGCGTGGGGACTTTTTCATGTTTGTATTCAATGAACATTAGAGTTAATTTTATCTCCCGAGTAGCGTTGAGCTATGGCATTTTCCATCTTGACATTTTTGCGCTATGTTTTTATTCAATCCCATTGTTGCTCCTGCTGAAAGCGTGTTAGATGCTGCTGTTGATGGGGGACAGAGGGCAGTGGTCCTGCACTTTCTAGTGCTGCCCAGAAAAATGTCCTTGTGTCACCCCTGTGTCCACCTGGGATCCAAAGTGCACTTGCAGCGAGGCTTCCGCCGTGGTGGGGTTGAAGCAAACCTGCATCCCGGCTTTCCTGCACTCCAGGAAAAAGCCTGCGGGACTGTTTCGTGAGCGAGCTGTTTCGAAGGCTCACGCGTTTCGTGACAGAAGTCACCTACGTCTGCAGCGACCTTAAACAGGGGAGTCGCACGCTGCCTCTCCTCTGACTGTGCAGTGCCTGGGCAAGGATCATTTTGGCTCTTCATGGGATCGTAAAGCCTTTGCCTGCTTTTCTGACTGATGGTTTAGGAGGAATCCTTTGCCAAGTGCGTAGTTGCATGGACTGAAATAGAACAGACTCTGAACTTCAAAAACAAACTAAGCGTAGGCTTCTGCCTTTCTCCTTTTGGGCTTTTTATAAGGAATACATAGAATAGTTTCTCAAACAAAGAAGTAGCATTTGAATAATTCTTTTGTAAAATGAAAACACAATGAGTCTTTAAATAACACTTCTCATTCCACCTCCCGGGACATCCTGGGGTTTCCATATGCCTTGCAGTCGCCTGAAGCGCTGTGCTACGGCCGGTTCCCTGGGGTGGCTGTGTTTCAGCAGCTCGCACGTGATGCCAGCTGAATGTGCGTGGGTGTCTTCTGTCTGCTGCTGAATCAACGCTGTTTCATTGCTGAACTCTGGAAAGCATTTCTCTTGGAGGAGAAAGGCAGCTTACCGTATAGAAGATGTACATAGGCACAGGAGTCCGAGCCGTTGTTACTGTAACAACCACTGGAGCACTCCACTGAAAAATTTAACAGTTAATAGTGCCATACATTGTGATGATTATCTTTGTTCATCTCTTCCTGCTTCAATGCTTTTATTAACAGCAAAAGTTTGCAAAAGCATTCTAGCATTGCAGTTCACAGATGTGTAATATCTGTAACCTTCCTATCTGGACAGTGAGCTGTCACAGGCAAAAAAAATTATTAAACCTGGGATTTGTTTCTTTTAGGAGTATCCTCTTCATATTCTGCTACTAGTAATATGCACAGGAATGGAAACTACTGTGTTATTTAGAAGGTGGGCACTATAAAACCCAGTTTGAAATGTCTTCACAAAGGATTTTTAAAAAGATACTGCACACGGTATCTTAATTTACATAGGATCTTATTTCTTGAAACACGGGTCCTTCATCTTACGCATGTGGGAAGGGGCCAGCTCCTGCCTTGAGCTGTGCGTGGCATTTCCCTGGCTCCCGGTCCGCTCCCCGGCCCGGCTGTAAGCGTGGGGTTGTGCACTTCTCCCCTTCTCACAGTCACGTAGAACTGTTCTTGAAAAGTGTCTTGCAGGTACCAAACAAAAGCTCCCGTGCAGATGGGAATGAATTATCGAATGACTTTAGGATCACAAAGAGGGGTGTTCAGCAGTGAAAGGCAGCGGCGTCAGAAGGCCCTCAGGTACAGCTCGTACAAGCGTGGTGTTTGTCAGTTTAGAACACAATCGGCTGTAGATGACACAAAAGAGGACTGGGCTGAGTGCTGGGTGGCCCGAAGAGCTACTGGTCGCGTAACAAAATAGAGCTTTTTATTTGGTTTGTGTACGTAAGCTGTGTTGCGTAGTGCGGTGGTCTCTCACAGGACCTCCAGCTCTTCTCAGCAACGTGCACCTTGGACGTGTGCGAGCCCAACTGCAGATTTGTCCTGGTGCTGAGGGAAGTCTTTTATAGTGCCTCTCTGCATCAGTTCCATCACTATTTTCTCCAAAAATTAACTACTTCAGAGCACTTTTTTGAATACTTTTGGATTCTTAACATGCTAAAGCATGTTCCTGTTCGGTGTTCGGTCTCAGAAAAGCCGTTTCTGTTCCTCAGAGGTGCTCGCTGCATGTTGGTGGTGAGTGCAATGCGGGAACCAAGCTCTGCAGTAGCATTAACTTGTGCTGGATGCAGAGTGTCAAAAAAAGGAATTTCAATTATTTAAATGCCTTATGGCTTACTTTTGAGCTCATCTTCAGCAAGCTCAGCTTTTTTGAGCCTGGTGTGATCATAACGGGGCTTTGATACTTTGAGTCTTCTCCTTTAAGAAACAGTAAAAATAGCTTTAAGCCTTTTCCTGTATTTGGCTTTTCCAGGAAGTTGTATCTTTTGCTTGCGTTTCGCATTTTGCCTGTTGAGGAGGTAAATTGTTGAACTGATTGCCCGAAGCCCTTAGAGTTAGCAGAAAGCTGCTGTGCTTTTCTAAAACTGCTTACTTGAGACTTCCCACGCGCGTGCTCTGTGTGTTATTTCCATAATAGAAAACTTACCCTTATTCACAAAACTAGATAAAATATAATGTGAACTTATTTCTTAGAGCCATATATTTTTGATAACTGATCTCATAGCCAGGAGAAATGTGGCAGATCTAGCCAACCTGTAAATCAGTGTTTATACAATATGGGAAGAAAAACCTCAAACTGCGACATGGGAAAGGAAGAAAAGCTGTCAGACTGGAAGAAGTTCTATAGGAGAATTCTTTACAGTGGGGTCTGTACACCTGTCTTGTTTATGTCTGCAGCAGTGATGGTAGCAAGGGAATTAGGCGTGTAATAAACTCACAGAAGCAATAGGAAGGAGTGTCAGAAGGTTATGCAAGAATGCCTTGGAGTTAAGGCCTGGAGTTAAAAATAAGCAGAGGAGGAGTAAGTTTCATAGTATGATGTGCAAGGTCATACAGTTCTGAATTCATAAGTGGGGACTCCGAGAGTTCATCTGCTGAAAGTGTTCAAAGGAAGACAGCTGGAGTTTTAGCTGAATGCAGGATAAACAGGAGCCAAGAATAAGATGTGGCTGTCAGAAAATACAATCCTAGCATGTTTTGTACAATATAGTTTTACTGAAGATGTGTAACAACTCATAGCATTGCACTGAATTTTGTTAATATTTTTATATATATATTCATATATGAAAAAAATAAACTCAATCTGGTACAGGAGCGATTTCATGGAACTGAAAATCTTAAGGAAGCTGGCTTGTTGTAAAGGTAAAATGAAGTCATAGGGCAAAGCACAGGGGAGAAAACTAAGTGATAGGGTGATGTTGGCTGAAGGGTAGTTAAGTAAAAATTGTGTTACTAACTTTAGTCCAGACATTAGTAAAAATTTCAAACCCTCATTTGACTAAGATTCTGAAGCGGAGGCATCAGTGACGACAAGACCTGTAAACAGCTTTTAGGAGAAAGCTTGACGGTTTCCAAAGGAGATGCTCTGGGGTGGCTGCAGGCAAGAGGGGAAGGCCGGACTCTGGCTCTGAAGCGGATTTCTTCCGGTTCTCTGGTACGGCCACAACTAAACGCTGAGCCGAGTTTTGCTTGTGCTCTTCCAGAGACGCCAGTGCAGGGGGGCATGGTAAGTAGCCTGCAGAGATTGCCTTTTTGCTCGTTTCCCGTGTCCTGGTTGTCAACACGTTGCAGTACTGCGTATCACGCCAAGAGATTATCTAACCTCATCTTTGCTCTGACTTCGGCTGGTTTAACTGAAAGAGTCATTTCTGAGATAACACAGTTTATAATTCGCTTCATACCGTTCTCTTTCCAAATATCTGATTTCTCCGGCTTGGAGGTGGGAGTAATAATATTTCCTATTGAACAACCAAGCTGATATGATCTGTGTTAACATCACTGCAGTGGAAGAAAGGAAGGAGTTAAACGATTAGGCTCTTAAGTCGAGTTATTGCTAAATTCTGCTTGCTAGCTTTTGGTTTGCTCAATAAACTGTATATTGTAGCAATGTGCCCCCAGCATCCTGGGTTGGGCATTCAATTACTTGTGACCATAAAAGCCGATAATCTCGTGGTCAATGATGCGAGCAAGACTTCCCTTTTCAGTTTAACAGAAATTGCTCAACAGTTACGGCACCTTCCTCCCCTTTCACATGCAGTTCAGCAGCACACAGGTGTCTGGGCAGAAACAGCCTTTCGCGAGAGGCACGGCGTAAGGGAAACCTTTTCAGCTCTAGCTGACAATTCAGATCTAATCCAAGTCACCAGGAAAACCGCAACTGCTGTCACCTCAGGGCTTACTGTAGGGCTTCCGCAATCGGACTAAATAACTCAAACCCAGTTCTTAGTTGGTAAATCCACAAAGCAGCTGTCACAGGTGGCATTATTTGATGTAGTACTTCATCCAGCGAGCCAAAAAATACAAGCTTAGGAAAACATGGAGTCTGAATTCAGCTTTAAAGGAGGGGTAGCCCAAAGACTAGAACTTTGCAAAAGTGTATCATCTAACCGTGATTAATTCCTCCTTACGTCTGTTGAAGGAGAAAGGCTTGACTATCCCTCCTTTTGTAAAGGTGGAAGGAAGAGGGGCATATATAAAACAGATCATTTAAGGGGATCTGAAAGCTAAACTGGATGACATTCTGAGACCAGCAAGTTTATACAGCTTCAACCTGCATATAAAAGTTTTCCGTCTCTGAGATGCGCTTTTCAGAGCACAGAGTTCTGTGGAAAACATGCACCAGCAATGCAGAACTGTACTCCAAGCTTGTTGGTAGGCATGGGTAAAACGTGTGTGTGTGCTGTCTTTAAAAACATGTAGGTATCTTGTTCGCGGCTGAAGAGAACACACTGAAATGATGTCATTTAAGAAATTCACTTCCAAATAACTTCTTAGAGATGTGATACCATGTCAACATAGGCAATGTTATTGCAGGGTGATCAGTGATCTCCCACATAGCACTGAGGCCGCTACCACAAAGGCTGTTCATGAAGGTATCATATGTTATTATTTACTTTCTGTTAGTACTTGCAAACCTCTACACATCCAATGCTCTAAAACCTTGTTGTAAGAAGTTGTATCTGTTTCTAAAGGCTTCTATCTAAGGAAACAAAGAAAAAGGCAGAGGGTTGAAAATGGGATTTTTAACAGGGAGATACGGAGGGGTCATAGTCAGGAGCGGAGACTTGCCTGAGATCTCAGAGGAGTCTACAGGAGAGCTGGGAACTGAGCATCGCCCTCCAGAGTCCCAGCCTAGTGCTTCCCCACATTGTTTCCCACTTGCTGGAGGCCCAGGGACATCAGTTGCTCCTTTCAGAATCTGTGAAAATGCTGGTGACCAGCCTGAACTCAGCTCAGTAACAAACTATGGGTCTCAGTTCTGGTAAGAAGAGTAAGTGCTCCTACTGGCATGAATATTCCCCGATGGGGATGCACAGCCTGAGCTCCGCCTGCCCAGGCAGGTGCTGGCAGGACATGGGGAGCTCTGCAGAAAGGAAAGCGCTGACATCCAGCAGCAGTTACAGCCCTGTGCAGCGGGCCGTGTCAGTGGAAATACCTAGAAATTATATTCAAGAGTTTTAGTGCACTAATGTGAAAATCGTTATCTTGCACGTGGGACCTTCTTTCAAAGATACAGTTCTTGCTCAAAAAACAAGCTTGAATTTCAGGATCTGCTATTAGGTAGAGCTATAAACCCTCAAAGTATCAGCCAGTGGGATTTAACCGACATAAATGAGGAAATGGTGCCAGAGGGTGCGATACAGTGTGAAGTAAAAAGAAGTCTGCCACAATAGACTGAAGAAACAGGTGATCTTTACTACCTGATGAAATACGGCAGGGGTTCATTTGTCACAGCGTAGTGCTTCGTTAAAAAGTCATGATGACCGTGGCTGCACCACTGTGAGCTGTTCTGTATTATCTTTTCAGGGGAGTCCAGCTGCTGTGATGGAAATAGCAGAGACAGCTTTCCAGGAGCTTGAGGACCTCACCTAATTTGACCGTATGTTCGTATAAATATGAAACTAATTGACACCATCTTTGTGAATCTAATGCTATCTGCCATCACCGCTGCCTCTAAATTAATGATACGAGACGACGTACTGAGTATGGCTGAGAGGATTTCTTTTTGTCTTCAAGGACAGAATCAAACACACTCTCAAATTTGCATTTCTATGCCTGTTTTGAAATGAGACACGTAATCTTGCTTTTCCTATGTAGGTTGATACATATGTACCAATAGCACTTTTTCACTCGGAAAAATGTCATGTGTTGCCAAGCCATTTCTAACTGAATGCTTATTTTCTTAGTGTTTGCTATTCATTAACCAGAAAAGGTGTTATAAAAAGTAATTCTTGCTCCATTGGAAAATGTTTACCTCTTTAAAAGTTATTCAGAAAAATCTTAGGCAAAAAGAACAAGATACTTGTCCTAACCCGGTTTTCATAATGGTTGGTTTTTTTACTGAAATACACCAGACCCTTTTCCAGGGAGACTCCGTTGCTAGGTGATCTGTCCCCCGATAAATCAGCGCTTCTGGGAGGGAGGCAACCTATTGTTTAAAGCCACAGCATTTCAGAGAGCGCGCACTGATGTCAGCGACCTGCTAGCAGTCACGCTTAACCAGCAGTCTTTATAATTCGGATCCGACCTGCAGGTGAAGGATCAAAAGAAGCAGCAAAGAGCTCCACGACCACTCAGGCTGACACAGACATGCACAAGGCTTCCCCCACACCACCTAAAGAACAAGGATTCCTAGTGGTGCATGGGAGTCCCCGAATTACCCCATTTCAGTAAGTTGTCCAGCTCATCTCCTCAGCTAGCAGTGGCTCTCGTTAACAGTTTAATAAGATCTTGGCTATAAGATACCCAATATAAGTTCTTGAATATTTTGGGGTCAACAGTAAAACATTGCCTCCTATCTTTTTTCCTCGACTGTCTACGTAAGCCATACATGAAACATTATCAAAGGCATGGAAAAAAAAATAGTTGTGCCTGGGCTCGCTGTATTCTGCCTGTGGCTCTGAAAATAACAATAAATTCTCAAAATTCTCCCATCAAAATAAACTGAACTAAAACAGGCAAAAAGCAGCAGAATGCTCTTGAATGGTTAGTCACTCTACCACATTGGCCTCACTGATTCATACCAGTGTGTGCCAGTAGTCTCAGGTAGACCTTTGCCAGACAGAAAATTCTCCGCTCTTTTGTTGCTGTGATACAAATGGCGTGTCTGGAGTCTACGTACCTTTAAATATTTGAAGAATATTACTTTTTCCATTCTGGATCACGTATGTTACTCACGTAAAGGTGCCAGGTGCAGAGCACAGATGCCAGCAGAAGCTGCGTGTTGCCTCCTTTCAGAAGACCTACTTTAGGCAACATATTCCAGCATAAGGAGACCAGCAGCTGCTGCAGAAGTGCTGGTCTGCCACCAAGCCCATGAGAAGCCCCAGAGTACTGTAAGACAGAAAAAACAGAAAAAAAATCACTTGATCACATCTTTTAGGAAGCGTGTCATGCCTCCACCTAGCTACCTCGTCATAGGAGACGATCTAAATGTGCATGGTTAACAAACCTGCAATTTGAAATAATAAGTATGAAGGTATACAATTTAATGCACATACCATATGCACCTCCAAACGGTGGGTTTAAAACATACGTAGCAAAAAGCAGGCAAGCTTTCATCTGTCATATTGTCCTCCTTTCCTCTTTCATTATTTAAGTGTGTAGGAGCCCCTCTACTGGACCAGGATCCTATTGCACTATGTGGACAAAACAAAAAGGCCTGACTTCAAATGTCGTTCTCGTTTTGTTTTGTTTGCCCCTTAATGCTGCCCTAAAAATGTCATGTCGGAGACTACAAAAGTGCCACCGCAATAAAGTTCTAGGTGGCCCAGTCCAATATGGTTTTTTTCGGCCTCTCCACTTTGTGCCTGCACGGTGGCAGCCCCTGAAAGAAGAGAGCGCTTCACGCTGGCTGCTTGCTCTTTAAAGGTGTAACATCGTTAGTGCGGATGCAATTTTGAAAGCTTGCCTGCTGTAAGATTCCAGCTGCAAGCACTGAGGGGGATGTGGCGTAGCTGCCAGTGTGTTGTGTGATCTGCAAGAGAGTTGTCATCAATAGCATTAATGGAAAAACTACCCTGGGATCATTGCTTCTCACTTCAAAGGAAATGGCAGTCCCCATTTTTTACACATTCCAGCTTTAATGGCAGGTTCAGAAAGGCATCAGTTATGCTCAGAGGACATTGTCTTACTCGTAATGAGAGAAGTGATGAATTGTAAGTGACACCCATTTTTACCTCAGGGAATTCAGCTGGATGAATAACTATGCTAGGGCTTAACGTGAAGTCTGAAAGTTCATATTGTCGAAGATGTAATGTTTAGCATTCTTTTACATTTGGTTCTTCCCAGACCATCTGCTCTACGAGTGCCACTCGGTGGCAAACCAGTCACTCCACAGAGATCTGATTTTACACGCTGTGGCAAATTCCAGTTCCTGGACTCCCTGGTATCTCAGTACCCTGAACTGATAGCTGCATTTTGCAAATTCTTGCTCTGTTCTTTATTTTCCAACTCCCCAATATAAACTACCACTTTTTTTTTTTTATTGTCAGAACAGTTTAAATACTGGGGAATACCACATTTTTTTTTATTGTCTGAACAGTTTAAATACTGGGGAATTCCATTCCAGCAAGGCTGCTCTCCAGTCTCAAAATTAATTTTCTTAGAAACTGTCATTACATATTTTTAACTGCATCTATGTGAGGGGCAGAGGATTGTTCCTATTGTAATCAAGGACACCATGTCCAAGGTCTTAGACCTTCGATACACCTTCCCACAGATAAAACCAAAGTGAGCAACGGTTCCTTGAGAGAAATTAGAGCTCACATTGAGGGCACAGTAAAACAAACTGCCAGGTAAGTGGGGACAGCTGTCTGCTCCTGCCTGTCCCTTGCCCCCTTGGTTACTGCCCCTTCCGTTTTGCCCGTTAAACTGTTTACGTGACTGAGTTTTGTGCTGTTTCCCTGAAAGGTTTCAGATTAATGAACAGCTGGAGATAACAATTTAACCCAGATTTATGGCAGCTAGAATAGTTTGGCTGGCTGTGTCTTTGTAATGTTTCAGATGGGGTCCCAAAGTGATGGTTGCATTTGACTGTCCTGAGGAAATTACAGAGATCTCAAAAGTGGTGGGTTGGCCTTTTATATCCTTAAAAAAGGCATAGGTAAAAAACTATTTGTGATAAGGCTTATGATCTGCAAGTATAGACTGATTTGGGGGATGCAGAAGCGCAAAAGGAATTTGGAATGGGTATTTCTCAAAGTAGAGTCAAATCCTGCTAAAGCTGCTCCCTAAAAATTAACCGACCCACTTCAGTTTGGTACCCAAAGTGCTGATTCAATGTGACCTTCTCCTTTTTCATTCTTCCTGGTCCCTAAAACTTCCTCTGTTTTCCACTTGCCTTCTAGAACAGTTGCCAAGGTATCAGGAAGACAGGAATAGCCACAAAACAAATTTGTGAGCTGATGGCCTAAGAGATGCCCATCTCCTTCCTAACAAAGCCAGCCTAAGAGAGTGCCCAAAGATGTGCTGGAAAGCTACCTGGCTGTAACGAGTGAAAAGGCCTCATAAAGCATTCTCCCTTGAGATTCCTTAGAACTGTGGTTTTTCTTAAAGCCATTAAGACACATAAAGAACAAATGACTAAGGAATCTTCTCTTGGTATGAAAATGTGCAGTAGGCAGAGCGCCAAGATTAAAAAAAAAAGTATGAATTCATTTAATGACTATTCTCTATCTGAGCAGCTGTATGCTGTTGCAAGGCAGCTTAATGTTGCTAAGAATGTGGCAAAGATAAAGGTGGAATGATTTGCTTTCAAATGGATGTCTGTATCAGCGCCCTTGCTGTGCGTTTTATTTTAAAAACGTGGCAGCTTCTGCCCATATTATGTCAAACTTAACATCTGGTATGAAGGTAACCCGTTTCCTTCAACGGGGGGTTCTCATAGCGAAGTCCAAGCATGCGTGTTACTGAATGAGACTTAATCCAACGTACGCTTGCGCTTTCCAGTGTACACCAGTGCAGGAGAGGGCGACTCGGGTAGCAACCCGTGGCGGTGAGATGGCTGCTAACGTTGCTTGTCCTGCTCTGGGCACAAGCGGCGTGGCAGGATTCACGGAGGAGAAAGCAATCAGAAACTGTAACTGCAGAGACAAAGAAATTCTGTGTGGATATTCACAAAGGTGCCGTGTTAAAGAGAGTTATTGGGAAATAAAAGTGATGAAAGCAACAGGAAGGAAGGAGTAGTTAGAGACCACCTATATCTCTTCAAAGGACTGCAAAGCTGCGTAACTCCTACCCCGTCAGGTCACGAGGTAAATGTCATATCCCACGGCCACCACACAAGGGCTTAGCTGCTTTCCCTTTTCAGTTTTTATCAGTCAGTTCCTAGGCACCCCTCTCCTCAGTTTGGTGGCCTATATTTCACAGCCTAGGGTACTGTCGAAGAAAAGGTCTCCAATTGCTGTGAAGACATTTATGAATACCTGTCAGGTTTGACTACTACAACATTTCTCTTCGGGAGAGGAGCAGCATAAACTTTGCCAAAATGCCAATTCTGTGGAAAATGGCATCATGAGGCATCACATATTCCAATAATCCTTTCTGAAACCTGCATCATATTTCTCTTGAGTCACGTTGATATGCGTCACCTTTTGTAATTCATTTCGGGTTGGTTTTATTTCTCCTTCAACCTCGTTCTCACTTCCTATATGCAATCGCTGTAATGCACTTTTCAAGGCTGACCTCATATTTCCAGGAGAAAAAAAAAACAAAAAAACAAAAAACAACCTAGAGATCAGGTGGCATTAATTTATTATATTCTTCCCACCTTCTACTGCTCATCCTTATACTAGCAAGTGTCCTCTCTGGGTCCCAGCGTCTGCTCAGCACTGCTAATAGATAGCTAACTTGGCAACCAATTAACTCTTCCACTGCTGAGATACCACTTTTGGCTTCATTGAAGGCACAAGCCACAACCACACACGCACAACAGACCTTGAAAACTCGCTTTGTCAGTGCAGATGCTGCTTCAATTTTATTTTTAATCATAGCAAACAATACTATGGTTCTATTTCTGTACTGGACCTATCTACACAAAAGCTTCCTCCGTAGCTGTAAGTCCACCCGGAGATTTCCCACGCAGATCCTGTCTGTTCTAAAAGGATGCTCCTCCTTTGGCAGAATCTATATGGTACCTTTGTATGATACATGCCTTTCCTCATGAAGAGTCACAGCAATTCACTAGTCACGTGGGCCTTGTTTTGACTGTACATTAAATTCCCTCTGCCTGTTACGGAGAAGGTAGGTGCAATCATTCGGGCAATGTCGCGGGAGGAACCTCTCCTTTTCTTTGTACCTTCACCGGCGGCAAGAAGAAGAGTACAGCAGCTTACAAGAGATGTCACAATGGCACTCAAACACCTACCTAGAGGCCTAGAAGTAGAAGAGGGGCCACTGGCTGCATTCTTTGTTCTTTGGGGTTCAAACTGAGCAAGAGCAACAAAAGGCTTTTCAAGAATGCGGTGTTGTGGGTACCAGTCTGTGGGTTTAATGCATTTATGGAAGATTTATGAGATGACATGTGGTGCAGCACTACTCTGTGTCCCCGGTGTATTGATACATCCGTCTTTCCCAGCTGACCTAAGGAGATCCTTTCTGAACCAAGCTGCGAGGGATGCTCGTGGGCTGGGCCAGTACACCAGCCTCGCTGGGCCAGTCCCCCAGCCTCGCTGGGGAGCCAGCCTCACTTGCTTATGGCCAGCGTCCCCTGTCAGTGGCACCTTTATTGACCAGGGATTCCAGATGTTACGCTGTGTGAGCATAACAGTAGTAACGCTGGCTTTTATCATCAGCAACTAACTTAAAGATGACAACAATTTCTTTTGTCTACAGGTTGCTTTGGGGTTTGTTTTTTGAGTGAGCTTTATTTTTATATTTTTGTATTTTTATATAAAAATTATCCCTGTTAACTTATGATGATGTGTGTTGGTGTGGTGCTATAATTTAAAGCCAGAGGGATTGCAGATGAAGAACAAGCAAGATACCTTGCTAAACCATATTGTACCCATGCTCCAGGTACATTTAACAGCCTGTTGGGATCTGAATGACATTGACTGGGTTCAGTCTTGATAATTTGAGAGAAACCCTTTTCTCTCTTATAATGTGATGCCTATAGCTAACAGCTATAGCCTTGGAGTCCCTCTCCTCAAAAGTGTGATTATTGGCGATGCTTTTTCCTATTGGCCTTTGGCACCCTCAAATATTTTTCTTCTTTTAAATGTAAGCTACCATGAGCTCTTCGGATCTTCCGTGACCACATGAAACGACAGCCACCAGGTTAATGAGAAAGCAGCGGAAGAGTTTTAAAGACACTGTCTAGAAGGGATTTCTTTTCCCGAGAATTAAATTTGTAGTCTTACAGTGAACAAACACAACCTCATGTCTAAACCAATAAATAACCAGATAGGTTTCGTTTTCTAAGTATCTAAAGCGTAAGTTAGACATTTGCAGTATTTTGAGCTGAGTGCAGCTAATACCATTTCTGTCGATGGGGATTCTGTATCCTTTGAATGTGGGGCAATGCCAGTTCTTTCATGTATTGTTTAGCTTGTTATACCACGTAACATCTGCCTGTGCTGTGTGCCTTCCACATCCCATGTGTCTTGCGGTAGTTCTCAGAACTGTTCATCCAGAGGATGTCAATGCCGTGTCAGTTCTGTCTTTCTGTCTTGTTTGCCAGAAATCTTCAGACGTTGTGGCATCTGCCAGAATGAGCCATTGCAGTTCTTGTAGTTGAACCTCAGACAAATAATGATAGCCCCTTGTCATTGAGATAATGGACTTTAGCTCAGTCACACAAACAACTACTTATTTGATATTTTTTATAATGAAGGATCCAACGACTTTGAGAAGCTAGGGATGAAGTAGTCTGCTGCCCCACATGATCTTTTGGGGCTGAAATGACAAAGGTGCTTTTTTGATTTTTTCATTATGGAATTTTTGTTCACAGTGTATGGAGGGGAATAATTTAAAAAAAAAAAATCAGCACACCTGTGGCATGTGATGGTGATACAGTTGACTGTGAGATGTTACTGCCTTTTTGTTGTTGTTGTTTTTAAACACCCATCCTGTTTTCATAGATGACAGAACCTCAACTTCAATTTCACCCAGGACCTTTCCTACCTAGTTCACGCCCCCCAGAAGACAACGCCATCACGCCCACCTCACCTTCTTGCTATGTTCTTCCGTTTAGACGACACCTGGAAAGGAAGAAATACTTTCGGCGACGGTGCTTAAGAAGAAAAAACACAGGTTTGACGGGATACGCCTTTTCTTTCAGCGGTTCCAGGCGAGTGAGCGGCCGGGCCCGGGGGA
>KL280745.1:443-13631 GCA_000699545.1 Podiceps cristatus | reverse complement strand
CAGCGAACAGTCCACCCATCAAATCCATAAACACTAAACACCTATTTAGCTCTTCAAGTTAACTGGTCTGGAACACATTTACGTTAAAGCAGGCTAGTGCAAATATATTAATTAAATAACAGTAACAAGAAAATCCTTATAAATCAGAGCTGATCAGGTGCCAAGGAAGTTTGCAGATATTTTACAGCTTTCACCTTTGCTTTGCTCAAGTTACTGTGAAAAAGAGAACTCATATCTTTTACCTTATGAAGCAGCCTTCATACATAAATATAAAGATTTCTTAGTAGAATTATTTTCACCAAGATGAATTTGCTACTGATGGTGCACAAAATACATTATACGGGTATTTCCCTCAAGGGTGAAATATCTTTTAAGTCAGTGTACATCAAAGAAAAACACTTGTAAATGTTCTTGTTGGCATGGTATCCAGTATTTCTTCAACCAAATGGAAAAAGTATAGTTCTATGAAAGAGTATGGACAACTACATGTATTTTAACACACACTTCTCACTCATGCCCTCAAAAGTTTTTAAAAAGTAAGTCATATTTTCATGACATTTCATAAGTATATACACTGAGAAAAAACATCATCTTTCAGGTTTGTTTTTGCATATTTAGAACAAAACCACAATAATATCTCTTATATTCCAGAGGCATGAACAAGATCAACTACTTAACAGTGAAACCGTAAATGTGTTCACATAAAAATACCTTTTTTTTGTTTACCTTATAGCTATTTTATATATTATATCTTCTTTCTATCTTAGGAAAGCTCACAGTTGTTTTTTTCATCCCATTCAACAATGAAAGAAGGTAGCAGACACTTAATCCAAGCTTAACAACTTATCTCCTATTCATAATATTGCTAATGAGTAGCCTGTCAGGTAGTGGAAAAATATCTTTACAATTAGAGACTCGACTTCAACCTAATTTTCTTCTGCAGGATGTTGTAGATCTGCCATGAAAATAATGGTAATATAATGTAATAATTTAAAAGTGAGGTAAGAGAAAGTTTGAGTCAAATGTAGCCAGATATTTTGAAGGAAGGAAAATATAACAGTAGTAGAACAGTTGAGCTTTTAATAAGTCATTTTAATGCTCACTTTGAGAAAAATAAAAGTCCTGGAAGGTTGTAAAGTGACTGAAATTGAATCACGGGAAAAATTAATTTGGCACTGAAAGAATCTGGAAAGGAAAGTGAATCCTTTTTCTACATTACAGATTCAACCATGTAGAGAGAAGTCTAGATGCAAAGAGATGCATGTCGTGGCATGATGTCCATTTAGTCATCTTATTCTTGTTCAGAAAAGACTGAAGACACTTAGATAGATGTCCTCATGGCTCAGATTTAAAAAAAAAAAAAAAAAAAATAGTCCCTAAAAGCTTTCATTTTCTTAAATGTGCCATTTTTAGAGCTAGCTGAAAATTTCCAAATCAGGCCTCACAAACATTTGTTTACATCCTGAAATCATACTTTGTTCCTTTCTCCTGTTTTATTCATTGCTCATGAACGTTCACACTTGCAATTTTTTGTTTGCACATATGTTTAGGGAACATCTGTTCTTTGTTCCCATCTGATTGAGATTATCTATGTATCTATTCAGGAAGAAGGCAACTGGTTATCTGCTACTGCCACTTATTTTTATCTATACTATATAAGCTCAAGTCAGACCGAGCAAGGACCAAACACAGTAGGAGCTGAACGATTGCCTTGCATAGCTGGTGAAATGCCTGACTTTCAAATAATGCATATTTCCAGCAAGTAGATATCAAGGCACTTTATTGAAGGAGGCCAGTATCCACACCACCATCTTGGAAGCAGAAAAAAAGACAAAAAAAGCTACCTGACTTGGTTGAGATCAGCCATCAGATCAGTGTGACAGCTTAACATAAACACAAGTTCTCCTGCATCCTAGTTAATGTCTTTTTCCTTTGCTCTATACTATCTTCCTGTAATAAAAGGCTGAAATACATTTTTTCAAATAACTAGCTTGAAACTATTAAGAAAAGAAGGGACTTACTAGAAAGAATAAAGTGATCAATTATATTGGATAAATTTGGGACAAGAAATAATTTTATCAGCACATCCTGTCTGAGTACACAATTTCTTTTGAATGATGATTGATAAAGGAACTTGGACATCAGTCAGCATACAGGACCCTGCAACAGTAACATTTATTTTTTCCATCACTGAAGACAGAACTATTTCCTACTGTGTTTGTGTTTCAGCAAGACAGAATTTTGCTCCAACAATAGAGTCTTTAAAACTGTACGAGTTCTCATAGATGCCTACCAAAAATGAACTAGAATATACTTGATAATAACATTTATTTGCTACGAGTCATGTTTGTGATTGCCTCTCCTGCCAGGCATAGTGTAAGAATATGTTTAGCTACAGATTTGATGGAGGCAGTCAGTTTTCTATAACGAAGGGCTTTTTTCCTTCCCAAATTCTGTTTTTAAAAGTCTCTGGTATTGTACAGCAGAAGCAATTGTGGCAGAATGAAAGTTCCTGCTTTTTATCCCCATTTCTATTTACCTGTCTGCAAAACAATCTAAATTTTCACTGCAATTCTCCTTGACATTTCCCTTATCTATTTTCCTTTCTCATTAGTTTGCTTCATGAGAAAATATGGGTGCAGAATACTAAATCAACTTTACGGTCAGCACAACTGGTGTATATTGCCAGACAGATTGTCCCCATATATAAGCCTTGGGTTTGAGGATTTTTTTTACCAGAAGCAAAAGAACATATTCTTTCTGGACTTGAATATGTTCAAGAAAAAACTTTGCAAATAAAAGACTGTTATACACCTAAAAGGAAGCAGGTGGCACCATTACAGCAAAGCAATGTAAACATACAAAAGAGAAGAGAAAGATGCATTTTCTATCCTTTCTCTGAATATCTGGTTGGCTGGTTGATTTGTTTTACCTTTTCAATTATATATATGAAGTCATTTTCATTAAGAGGCATTCCAGGAGGAACTGGTTTAAGTCCAAGCACTTGCTATTTTTTTTTTTTTCATTTTGTCAAGGCAGAATATAGTATTGCAAGGGATCAAGACCAAGAGCCAGGATTCATGGCTTCAGTTCCTAGCGACTGACTCCCTTGATCGACGTGTTCAATGGGATGGGACTCTGATTTCAGTTTTAGTTCACGGATGTTTCCATGATACAGATAAACAGAATATTAAGTTGAAAGTATTTACACACTGTGTATCACTGTCTCATATTATGATCTTCAGGACTCACCTGTGGGGCAGAGAAGCTTATGCTCCTCAATTGTTACCCAGGGAACAGAAACCATATGACTTGATTGTAGTCACACAGAAAGTAAGAAGTAAAGGATAGGACAGGTCTTTCCCTGCTGAAGACACTACAGAGAGCCCTCGACATTGACAAGATCATCGTTCATATTCAGATACAAGATTCCACCAAAACTGGAGGTGCCCACAGTAAGTGTGACTGCTGCTTCTCCGCTGCTGGCAGTTTTCTCCAGGTGCAGTGTGCTGTGTTGGAGCACTTTGAAAAGTTCCTACTAGCTGCCAGCAAGAAAAGAAGATGCATCCAAGGCCCTCAAGGTTTCACAATTCAGCTGTAAATAGGATATAATAAGAGAATTCAGAACAACAATGAAATAAATTGAAAAAAGGAGAGAAGGGCAAAGAAGGCAGAGCAAACTAGTGTTTCTAACATTATACACTGATTTACTTTAGCACCTGCTAGTCCCAAGTTTTAGATCTCTCTCTCCAAATTCTTGCAAATACAAACATGATACCAGATTTGAGTAAGTGAATATGGATGTCTTAACTAGACCATGCTCTTCTCTCACTTGCACAGGTCCAATAGAATGATTTAATGCTACAGGAAATCCGCATTCACAGAATCACAAAATGGTTCAGGTTGGAAGGGACCTCTTGAGGTCATCTTGTCCAATACCCTGTCTAAGCAGGGCCATCTAGAGCTTGTTGCTCAGGACCAAGTTCAGGAGGCTTTTGTATACCAGATGGAGATGCTCTCACAGTAAAAATGTGTTTCCTGAAGTTTAGAAGGAAACTCCTGTGTTGCAGTTGGTGCCCATTGACTCTGGTTCTGTCCCGGGGCACCAATGGGAAGAGCCAGGCTCCCTCCTCTGTGCACCTTCCCTTCACGTATTTATACATGTTGCTGAGATCCCCCTTCTCTTATTCAGGCTAAACAGCTGTCTCATCCTTTCCTCACAGGAAAGATGCTCCAGATCCTTAATCATCTTTGTGGCCCTTTGGCTGGACTCTCTCCAGTGTGTCCATCTCTGAGGAGCCCAAAAGTGGTCATAGCTCTCCAGGTATGGCCTCAGCAGTGCTGAATATAGAGGAAGGATCATCTCCCTTGACCTGCTGGCAATACTCCTCCCAGTGCAGCCCAGGACACCATTCTTTTCTGCAATGCAACATTGCTGGTTCATGTTCAACTTGGTGTCCACTATGACCCCCAGGTCCTTTTCTGAAGAGCTGCTTTCCAGCTGGTCAGCCCAAATATACTGGTACCTGGGGTTGTTCCTCCCCAGCTGCAGGACTTTGTATTTCCCTTTGTCGATCTACTGCTAAACTAAAAATGAGAAATTCTTAAAGTCATTGGAATCCATAATCATCCATTTTTGCACAAGTCCACCAAAATGTTGTTTATGAAGGCAAAATCAAATCACTTTTATTTATAGAAAAAAGGTCAGTATTTCAGAATAACAGTAGAAAATCTAAGCTCAAATATAACTGCCACTACAGAAACAAATACTGACTTCATTTATCTGAAACCACCCAAAATTTATGTATCCATTTATTTTAATAAGCTCAAAGACTCTAGAAAGAGATTATGCTACATATTTTTTGTTCCCCAAAAATACCAATTTGTCAAGATTCAAAGATGAAAAATACCACCTTATGTTTAATTTGGCAGAACACAGATGAAGTAGCTTAATTTCAGCATTAATGTGAAAGTCAGAAAATTTTGCAAGACCCAAAACATCCTCAGTCATTGTCTACAAATTTCTAAAAAGCAGTAAATGATTTATTTACCCAAGCAGTGGACAAAAGTTTCTGACCCTGACTTGCCTTCCATGATTTTAATCTGGCTATGACATTCCAATGTCCCTATATCCCCTTTCCCACCCACAAAGTGAGACCCTTAGTCCCTTGACCCCCTTGTGTCCCTTGACCCCCTTGTCTCTATGACACTATCGACACCATTTCACCACCTTGTTTCACTTACAAATCTGCCACAAAGCACTGGGAAGCACTCAAGGGCTCAGAAGCCAAGCTGTAGTTATCTGTCATCTTAGCAGACTCTTTCTCACTTTAAAATCACATGGTTGGATGTAACTTGTGTAAGCAGCAATCACAGCCTTCTTTCAATGTTTATTGCTCACTGTCTACTCACGGTAGAGCCAGATTGAGAAACTGAAGAAGTATGCCAGTGAAGTATGTTGGAAGAATGTAAAGCAGAAGTGGAGAAGAAAATGCGTACCTCATTATTCAGTATATACTTTTAGACTGAAGTCAAACATGTCCAAAAATCACCTGTCATTTTAATTTCCTACAAAGAGTACCCCAAAGGTCATAGACTAATTTTTAAAACAAACAAATACAAAGCTATCTACAGATGGATTATAATTTAAAAGTGGCAGATCTACTAGAGTCGATAACCATATCATTTCATACACCGCCCTGATTAAGAGTGGAAGGGGGTTTGGGGTGACTTTCAGATACTATGTCTCTCTTCTTCAACACCAATGGGATTTGGTAATGCTCAGCAAATTGGAGATGCTCAACCCTTTGCAGAACTGAAGTTATAATTATCAGTAGACAGAAACGTTAATAAGCCCATGTTTAAAAAATACATATGTCAGTGTGATTTGTATAGGTGTACCTGTTCACAGAACAAGTCAGAACTACACCTTAAAAACACACCTCTCAGAGTTAATATAGTTATTCAGATATTAGAAATGGCAGTGGGTTTAGCATATGGGTATGCATGTTCTCTGAGTAGCAGAAAGAAAGGGGAGGGGAAAAGAATAGGGAGAGGAGAGGATAAGGAAGAGGGAAACAGGAGAAGAGAGCAGAGGAAGAGAGAAAGAATATTCCCATAGGCTCAAAGAGGAAAGATGAGAAAGATGTTAAGAACAAGTTAAAGAGCTGAAAAAATAGTTGTATAATGACAGCTTTGTAAGACCATGAAAATATATCAAAACACCACCACTGGAAGCTAATATGCATCTCTCTTGAGTCAAATCTTGCAAATCTTACTCAGGCAAAAAATATATTACAGTAAATGCTGAGTAGGATTTGCAGATTTCACCATTTACTAGTAGGATTCTCATCTGTTTTTCATTAACACTGAAATTCCATGTGAAAGCCCAGCTTCACTGCAGTTAATGCGAAAACTCCCTCTGACTGCAATAGGTTCGGAATTTCTGCATCATTAGGTATTACTACATATATTAAGTAGCTTTCAGGACTCTAACTTATTAAATTAAAGACATATATTTCAATGCACCCAGTCAAAGAGCATAGGCGAAAAGGAAATGCAAGACTTTTTGAATGTTTAATCATTTTCTTAGTTAGCAAAACTATAACCATATTTTCATGCACACTTTGAGATGATGTGAGTGCTGCTGCCAAAAGGAGTCAACCTAACCATTTTTGCTACACGGCTTCTAATGTGAATTGGCTCTCTGATTCAACTTGCTGCATAAACGTGCTGCTGAAGGGAGGGAAAACATGGAGTCAGGAATGAATGTCTGCCTATGAGAGGAAAGTATGTCTTCCTTTAGTGGAAATGATGGTTTGTTCCAGCTTAAAGTGTTTGTGAAATTGCTGATGGCAGAGGGATCAGGACCTGTGTTTTTTCAAGTGGTCTCAAGGTGCAAGTACCAATAAACAAAAGCATTCGAAACAGTGGATGAGAAACACCAGTACCTATTATGACATGCATGCCAGAAACAAGATAACTGAGTCACAGAGCAGAAGGGCTCAGGCACTAGCCCTGACGCTGCTACTAGGCTGAGGAATCTTCAAGCCTCCATGGTGCTCAGGTCCCCGCAGTGGAGGCAGGCATCAGCTTGCTCTGCCCAAGCAACACTAGAGCCCCTGGCTGGAAGTTATATATGAAACAGAAGCATGTAGCTGCAGTCAGCCCTGCAAGCATCAAAAGGCCATCAAAACATAAAATATATTAACTTCTAGTCCACTTGGAGCACAGGCAAAGCATGCTTAAGTCTGCCTGCAAAAGACAATGCAAATGTAGCCTTCTGTCTTTTTTTTCTGTCACTCATCACTGGTCTGGTTTATTTGCACTGGGAGATCTTCATGGCAGCAACCTTCTCTCACTCCAGATCCTGTTTGGACCCCTCGGTCTCACACAGCACCAGCAACAATTCCCCACTGCTCTCTCTCGGGAAAGGGAAGTTTTAATCTGATGTGTCTGAATAAGCCTGCACTGCAAAGCTGCAGGCAGCAGATAATTCCCTCTCCATCATCAGATTTAATTCCCAGTTTCCAGGGAGTGGAAGTCGTGGGTGAAAGCTGCAGCAGGTAGGCAGGAGGAGTGCTGCTAATTACGAACGATGTGGGGGGCACTCAATACTACACAACACCGTACCGCCTATGCAGCAGATCCAAATGGCAAAGCAATGCGATGCCTCTGATGACTCTAATGGAGACAGGAGTCGTTCCCAGGAACATTTTAGCAGAGCTCCATTGACTTCAATAGGCTACAGCAAGAACTGCAGAAATTCACCCATTGAGAAACTAATAATGGATAGGGGTCTTTTTTACTCCCCTTCCTTTTATACCTGCTCTTGAAGTAACTTAAATATAGATAAGAAGGTGTGTGTAAAAGAGGGAGAAAAAAAAATGGAATTCAGAGGAGGAAAAACAATTGGAGGAGTTGAGAGAAAGGAAGGAGCTAGCAAATTAAATCTTGCCCTGATTATCTCATTGTACTAATGATCTGCAAAGAGGAGGTGGAAAGAACAAGGAAGAGATCAAGGAGCTTAGAGTAATTAATTAATTCATTGTTTAGATTGTCTCCTATTCTTCAGCACAGAAAAAGAAATCAAGATTAAAAATAAAAATGGAAGTTATTAGAATAATTAACTCATAATTACACTGTTGTGTTGATTTGTTTTTATTCTAACTATAAAAAAAAGAAGTCCAATAAATCCTACTTCATCAAGTTATTTCTTTAACAATTTTTTTTCAGAGTAAAAGCTTTTGAAGTATGCAATTAAAAGCCATTTGAAAAAGGAAGAAAAATTGGTGCTTGAACCAAAATGATCAGCCCAAACAAATATCCCCTACATCACGCTAAGAAATTATGGCTATCTGCTCAATTCAGACTGGTCTATCTTCACAAGGCACTGCACTCTAAGAGACATCTCTCTTTCCTCTGTGTAGCCCCTACAGGGAAGTAGATTACTAAACATGCGCTTCTAATGCAGAATTGGAAACCTGGCATGCAACTGAATTTCACGAAGTCCAAAACACTGCTTCAGGAGAGGTGAAATTCCTCATGTGTTTCAGTGGAGAGCCACAGCTCTAGATGACCTCTGCCAGTGCAGCTCCACAAGTGCCTGTTTTGGATAACAAGAGAGGTGCGAGGCTCCAGCCCACCTCAGTTCGATCACGTACCACAACTTTGGGCAATGCAGCAGGAGATCTGTTGAGCTGCTTTCTGCTGAGGGAGCAGAAGGAGAGAACAGCAGTGCCCCACACCATTACTCCTGCTGCTCGGGGAAGCCCAGGCCACTTCTCCTCCCGAGTGCCCCGCTGGGGGCAAAGCTGTCGGGGACTAGGGATGGAGACCCACTCAGGCACTGATCCTGACAGAGAAACCTCTCGTGTGCAACCAGGGGCAGCTTTAAATCTGTTACTGAATCTGAAGGAGGTTACCTCTGGGCCTTGCAATAATTTGACAGCATGTACTATATGCATAATGCGTGTGACGTGCATAGAGGCAGAGATGATGTGGTATACAAATGAGGGCTGTAGTGGAAAAGATATGCTTACCACTTAGATTCGTCCAAATTAAAATCACACTGAAGCCACTGCTGAACACACAACATACTGAGCTCCCTCAGCAACAACTCAGAGGTGCATGATCCAGGGCAACGGCTGGTGCTGCTAACTTCTCTGAAACACAAGGTGAACAAACTTGTGAAGAAAATAATATCATGGCCAGCCTTGCTAGCAAGACCCAAAGAAAACAGCAGATATAGGATGAGGCTGGTGTCTGCTAATACAGTGATCAGCAAAAGTCTTACCTTGGCTGCAGATAACACTAGCCTGGAGTATGCAGGATTTCATTTATTACATCTGGTTATGTTACTTCTTTTAGTATCTTTTTATTATTGTTGTTGCTCTGGTTATGGTACTTATAGCAATATATATTGACTATTATTATTACTACTGCTGTTATGACTATTAATATTATTGTTATCAGTAGCATCATCATATACTTCTATAGCCACTGCAAATATTGAAGTTGGTAAAATGTCTACGCTAAGAAACACTTTCAGGGAAAGTTGGTCACCTGAATCACTGGTAAGTTTTGGCTTTTTAATCTTCCTTATATATAGCTCACAATACGGAAAGTTTTTACCCCCAGTAATTCTCATTGTTGGATATTTCATATCATCTACAGACTACTCACTCGCCTAGGCTGCATTTTCCAGCACTGTGTCAAATTTGACTTGATGTGAGGTGCTCAAGGAATTGGGAAAAGAAGACTTGAAAGGAAACTGCTCAAGATGCCAGTTGAATAGTATATGACAGATAGCCTTATGCATACAGTAGGACAAGTTTTCAGATGATGTAAATAGCGGTATTTTTTCCAGAGCTAGTAGACCTGTACTGGAAGGTAACAGAGTAACTTATTAGACACAAAGAGATTTTAAGGGGAACTTGCATTTTCCAAATAACCTATCCTGGCTAAAAACAAACAAACAAAAACCCACAAAAAAAAAAAAAAAGCACCAAACCAAAAAATAAAAACCCAAACAGCAAAGCCAAAATACATGCTGCATCATGGGAGTTTATGATATCTCTAGTAGATGTGGCATATTTTAAAAGTTGCTCCATAATGCAGTCATTTTTATTTCGGCTATTCCTCTGCACTCTTCAATTATTAAAGTTTAATGCACAGAAATTCCTTGGGGACTTTCACATTTATTAACAAAGCATTTTATGTGCTAACAGAAAATCCCAAAATTAGCAGAAATCATTTACAAGCAGACAACAGCTGTTACAGCATTAAAACTTTAATTGCTACCCCCTAACAGATCATTGGGTATTTCAGTCATCCTCTTAAAGATGTGATAATCCTTATAATATTCAGAAAGAGAACAATTTGTAAGAACAGGATTGCACATTAGCATAAATTGAGTGTGCATGCAGATGCAAATACATGTCCGTCCAAAATATCCAGTGCTCTGAGAAGACACTATGAGTCAGGAACCTCAAATTCTGCCAGTTACCTGTGATTTTAGACAAGCATTTCTCTAATATTCTTCTCTACCCATTTCTTGCTAGTATGTCTTAAAAGTTCTTCAGAACCAGGGTCATCTCTCACTACCTCTCCAGTTAGACTGAGCCTTCAGCTACCTTGTTAACAACATTAATAAAAATAATGAATATGATTCGTTAACACACAAGAATGCAAGTAGGTGATTCCTGGTGCGCCATGCAAGTGAAAGATAATTTCTGCTGAATATCTAAGCACTCTGAATCAAACCAAAGGAACATAAATCAGCTCTGACAATGCATCCCTCATCCAATTTCTTCCATTTTAAAAACAAATTTTTAAAGAATTAGGTTAGTGACTGAGAGACAAGGAACACCATTGATGAAATTATTAGTGGACTGGCTCAATGGCACATTTGGAAAACATAGTAAAATGAACAGAGTAATTGGTGCAGTGAATTATCTCTGTATTTCAACGTCCATCTAAACCTTGCAGTACTGGAATGAAAATGAAAACTATTGGTGTGCTTCTCCTCAGGGATTTTTTCCATCTGTGAACAACATTGTCAGAGTTTTCTCTGTTTTCCTTCATTCCCAAGCAGCCTAAATAAAACAGTAATGGAGAATCCTGAAGAAGACGATTAAAAGTGGTATTTAAAAAATTGCCTTGGGATGGGATTTCATCTCATAAGCAGCTGCTTAAGTGTTTTGTTGATCTTGGGTCTTAGAGGAAGATTTGCCCCTGTGGTTGGAAATACATAATGGTTTCACAGCTTAGCCGTGCTAACAACAAAGTATATCAAATGCTTTCTTCGTAGCATAATTAAGAAAATGCCTCCTAATGTTGCTGAAGGTTTGACTTTGAATATTATGTGGGAAACAGAAGGCTAAGCAACGATTATTTGCAGAATAGCAACCCAACTATTTTCAAATGTTTCAATTAACTCCAAATTTTAAGCATGAAAAAAAGTCAATGAACTATTATTCAATTAAGATTTCAAAGAGTTGATTCCAAAAAAAAAAAAAAAAAGGTAGCAAAGATGAAACAGAGGCAAACAAAAAAATTTGCAAAGAAATATTCTTGCCTTGCTTCACAGGCAACCCTCCTATTAACTTCCATGGTGATGTATCATTATCGCATGGTTTTCCTTTGGTTGGAACCAATCTCCAGCTTCTAGCCAAAGAAGATGCCCCATTTCTGTTGTAAACATAAATGTCAAGGGCCTGAAGTACATGTGCAAAAATATAGACCTAAATTTAATTCTAAACACAGATCTACATTGAGGAACCTTTCAGTCCACAGCTTTTAACAGGCTCCAGTGTACCTTTTAGAAGCCTAGTCTGAGTAGAGGAAAATCCTTCCTAAACTCCAGCCATCCCTTTCTGAGGTGTACACAGTTGCACAAAACACTTGGGTCTTGTTTTTCAATATCCGTCGGTTTCTGAAAAATAAAATGTCTGGATTATGACAACTGATCCTTACAACCATCATATCCGAGTTCAGCAATTGATGTGCACCTTGATGCAAAAGGAGATCTTTCATGCAAAGAACATAATTACAAATGACTGATATCTGTTGTTGTGCATTGTTAAGGAGATACTGCAGAGAAATTTGTATTTAGTGTCACTCTCACAGCTACTACTTAGCTGTGCTTATCAGAAGCAGAACAAATCCATCAAGAATTGCTCAGAGGGGAAAGTTGACAGGAAAGAGAAAAGTACATCAAAACATGAGTGACAATCCTATTGACTTAGCCTCCATCACTCTTAACATACTGCATTACATATGCATGCATGCAATAGTGTTCATACTTCAATACGATAAGAAAACCAGGCAGAACAGATAAATTTTCAGTTTAGACACAGAACAAATGAAATTGTAAAAGTTTGTATTGTATAAAAGCATAGTGCTCCAAAAGTAGTGTTCAGCTTACATGCCAATCAATAGTATAGACCACAGATTATAACTCATGTTTTATAAGATTTCTTCTGGCTTTCTATATGCATCTATATACATGGTGTAGTCCATCAGTATTATTTTAACAGTTTGGATGACATAACTATACTATCTCACACAAATGCCATAACCACATGATTTGAACCTCATCTACCTCCATAAAATTTTTAATAAAATATACTCCCTGCTTGAGGCAACATTTGGCAGTCCCTCTCACACCCGTCTCTGCCAGGTCAAAGTAGGAAAGACTAAGAAGTACGGTTTCAGGGTTTGGATGCATTGGGGTAGGACTGCAACATCGCTTCACATTTACTCGACAAGAGCCAATGAGCTGGACAGTTGCATGCCAAAGCTTGCAGAGGTATTAATGAAAATAATGTAGATTTAACACATAAATTCACATAGTGGAAAGACTTACTTGCTGGATCTCCAATATGAATAAATGCCAGAGAAGAAGTAATCTAAATGGTTATTAGCATAATTTGAGTGCTGAGTGCTGTTCTGCTCCAGCTACAAATGTGATTGAGACATATGCTCAGTTGCATGCCAAAGCTTGCAGAGGTATTAATGAAAATAATGTAGATTTAACACATAAATTCACATAGTGGAAAGACTTACTTGCTGGATCTCCAATATGAATAAATGCCAGAGAAGAAGTAATCTAAATGGTTATTAGCATAATTTGAGTGCTGAGTGCTGTTCTGCTCCAGCTACAAATGTGATTGAGACATATGCTTG
>KL280744.1:6246-25012 GCA_000699545.1 Podiceps cristatus | reverse complement strand
GGGAAACTGCAAGATGTCCTTGATCGCTCGGGAGCAACAAACAGCAGCAGCGTACTGTCACTGTGTTTCACATACTAAATCCAAAGCACAGGAGCTGCTGAAGACAGAACTAGCTCCGTTGTGGTTGAAACCAGGACACATAGCAATGACATACAACATACTCTTGTACTGGATACTCATCATCTCATTAAATAGAAACTTCAAATGAGAAAGCTATTGAAAAAAAATAAGGAAAAAAGTCAGTGGAGTGCAGTCATTGTAATTTTTTTTTCAATTCCTCACTGAGGTTATTAAAAAAACAGGAAAGTGGAACACACTCATAGAAAGCATAACATAGTTGAATGGTTGTTTTCTCCTTTCTTTATCACTCTCAGGTGAAGGAACACTGGAGGTGGACATTGGTGAGATCTTCTAGAGAAATGAGTGAATTATAACATCTTTGGAGCCAAGAAAGCTGATACATTCACTACTGCCCATAAAACTACATTTTCAGTTAAATGGAAGGATCCGTTGAATATATTTTATTAAAAGAAGTGAGAAGGAATGGGAGTGGGAGTGTATTAAAAATGAAATAAATGGTCTCTAGTGAAAAGGCAGAGCTTGGGACTTCCTTATGGGAGTGTAAGAGCTTAGAGACTTGTATTACATAGGTGTTGCTTCAGCCCACACATGGGATCTTAGCCTTATCCAGATATTCCATAAAGGGGGATACTTGAGATACCAGCTCAATATACCCACAACAGACTCGCAGGTAGTAGCTGTCAGTTTTAAAGCTCTGTTTGCCTTGAGGCAGGGTTTAGAAAAGAATACTTATTTCTTATGAAGCTTGTATTAGAATTTTGTATGTTAAATTAACATTATTCTTCAGGGATTTTTAATTTAAGATCTTATATCCTCTATATTTTTTATTTTTTATTAGACTCCTGGTTTACTTTGCCTTCACTGCACCTCTGAGACTCAAATGCTATGACTGTTATTTGAAGCTTCTCTCCCAAGGTAAATGATTATATGGCAAAAGTGTCAAAAATAAGTAAAAACTCAAAATGAAAAATATTTTGCAGATGATACCTAAAAGACAACAGATAGGAAGAAAATAGTTAAAATTAAATGTAAAAAATATGCGGCTACAAATAAGCCTTATTCCTGAAAAGAATAATTTTGATTAAAGAAAGGAACTACTTATAATAAAACAAAGGGGCAAAGATTTATCTGATTGAGCTTCATACAGAAGTTGCAGGTAGCAATTCTAGTCTCTCACAGTTAATGGGAACAAACAAGCAAATCTGGAGGGCAATACATCAAGCTTATTTTAAATGAATAACTCAAGATGAAGTGAATGGTCATCTTCATGTGCAGATTTTTCTTAATCAATTATAAAAGAAATCTGAGGGGCTAGCTCAGATTTAGGTGTCTAATTTTTAAGTGTCTACATTGGGATAGCTAAATCATTTCCAAGCCATTCAAATATATTTTAATGACAAAATGAAGTGGAAAAATTATTAAAAGACAATTTCAGAATATGCTTTAGAGAATCATAGAATATACTGGGCAGACATCTAGACTAAAATACTTTGAAAATCTGATTCGACATCCACAGTAATCAGTGAAAAGATCTGAAATAGCATTGGCTTCAGGTAAATGACAAGTAAAACTCTTATCTGTTTTAAAAGACATTTAGAAATAGCCTTTCAATTCCCAGTTGAAATTAGTGCTCAGTCCTGCTAGACTTAGTCCTCGCATTTCTATGCTTTTCTTCCCTTCTCCTTCCCACTCAAAGACAAATTGTCGTATATTCACTCTTTCAGTCCTCTGTTTTATACGTTTTCTCTGTTCCCAGTCAACCACATCATATCCTTTTTTCTTGCCTCCTCCTTTTTCTTTATTTGTTATTTAGAAATAGTATTTTGCTCCTGTTCCTATTTTTTTTTTTTTTGTTTCATTTACTGATTTTCAAATCAATTCAGAGGAAGCCAAATAATTTTAGCTTGGATTTACTCCAACAGTTCCATCATCTCTTAATCACATAATTCCACTAACACATTTATCTCACTTTTTTATCTATGCAGTAAAGAGCCTTCACATAGATGCACATAACATGCAGTTACAGATAGCTTTTAAATTCCATCACTTATACAGTCAATAGGTTTTTTCACTTTAAATATGAAAACAACAGAAATTTTAAGCATGTCTTTAAAAGCAAGCTACTTTCAGGACTTATTTTAGTACTCCAAAGCTAACTCCATTGCATCTAAAGACCCTTTCCAATTCATCTTGAGGACAGACTACCCCTACACACAAACACAGACACACACAGACACATACCTTTTCCTCCCTCCAGAAAACAAACCTGCAGTGTAATGGGACCAAGTGGGCAAAGAAATTGTGGAATGTAATTTATTTCTAGGTGAGAGTCCAAAAGATGGGCAAACATAAGTCTATTAGCCACACTGCAACAAATCATCTACTCACTGCAGTACAGCAGGGGAGCTTTTCAAATACCTACTCCTGCTTTATATATTTCTATAGGAATTCCAGGAAACATAAAGCAGTCAATTTAAAAAAAAAAAAAAAAAAAAAAAAAAAAAAAAAAAAATCTACTTTCTATCCTCTCCCTCTCCATTTTTTCTGCACGATTTCTTTTCTTAAAAGAAAAAGGTGCTAACAGCTGACAAAAAGGCATTTCCTGTTATTTTTTCAAAAGGCTGAACTAATTTTGTGATAATGGAGTGAATAATAAAGATCCTTCCTACATACATGCTCTAGCATATGTGATCTTTTTATATCTAATGGATTGGTCCCAGTACTCTAACAGATAGGGAGCAAAGGGCAGGTCCCCCAGTATACCACAGTTCACATAGCAATAACACAAGATGGGCAAGACATATCCATAGAAGTGTATTTTGAATTAATGTTTAATAGAAAGATTTTAAGAATATGTATAAGAAATGTAGATTTTTCAAAGCAAATATAGTGCTTAATAAAGTGACAATTTACTGCCCTGTGATGTCGCCTCTTTATTCACATAAACTCATAGCACTCAAAAATCAGATGAAATTAAGCTTATCTTAAAGATAACAGTTAAACATTTGAATGTAGCTATCCCAGATTACATGGCTGAGATTTCCAAAAGATATGTCAAATAGCAATAGCTGTAATGTTTCTTTTCATGAATCAACAGCCATATATCATCAAGCTCGTTTCACATAGACCAAAGCAATTCACTGCTCTCTGAGGTCTGTTTTGAAACAGTCAACTGGAAACGAACGATCCTATAGCCCATTGTGATACCTCTGAACCCACAGACATTCAGTCGAGAAATTTTGCATTGAATTCCTAGATCTAACCAACAACAGTTACTCACTGAGGTAGAAGAACAAAATCTTCCAACCTAGGAAATAAGCCTCAAAACTGACAGCACATTTTCATTAATTACTCTTACTCTGTTTTGATGGTCTTGTTACAGTTTCATATTTTCTGCCCTGACTGAGTAGTGATTACAAGGTCCCCACAAAGTTATTAAATGTGGTACATACAATAGGTTTTGTTTATCCAATGAAACATTACTATTCTTAATTCTTTTATACAATTGCAATTTTATTCAGATAAACAGCTCTCACCAACCTTCTGGTATGGGCTCTGTAACTAGTTTATCTCATGCTTGTTAAACTAGGGAAACATATAGGAGCCTCTCTCTTCAAGGGTGAATAGGTGAGCACAAATAAACATTCTTCTCATTCATCTTCACGTGAACCTCCCATGATCAAAGTTCCCAATTCTTCAGTTTACAGCTCCAAACTCAGCACTAATTTCTGACACATGAATATATTTGTACAAAATACTTTGCTATGTCTTGCATGTTTTATCTTCATACATATGGTTAATACATCTTTGGAACTTGAGTTCCAGAGTATGATGATTTATTAATTAATTTATTTAGTAGCTCAATAAAACATTCAAAGGGCAAGTCTATGCTTATCACAGGTGGGCAGTTTGTAGAGATTGACATGATCCTAAGGCTTTTAATTCTCAAATTTACTTTGTGCTAGCCACAGGTGTATAAGAACTGCAATTTGTGTAAGCCCCAAGAGAACTAATTATGTGTTAAGAAGAATGCACATTTTCCTATGTTGCATACAATACAGAAAAATTGCCATGCATCAGACTTTTGAGAGACAGAAGAACTTTAGGCAGGTAATAGGTATAGTTGTACATGTGTTCATTCTAAAGGGAACTCCCTTGAAAACTTATCAAAACTAATGTGTTTTTTGGGGGGTTGTTTGTTTAAATATATCTTTTTCATAGTTTAGAGTTTTGCCTCTCAAAATGCTGTGAATCAAACCACCATATGAAGGTCTTTTATAAAATCTCAAGATTCAGCAGACAGTTATTTTTGTTCCTTTTACAAGCAATGTTAAGCGAAGGTTGATTTTACAAGAAGTCAACAGCTCTTTACTGCAAAGACAGTGTCCAATGACACTAAGAGAGAATAACTGTCTATTTGGAATATCTTCATGTAGCAAAATTAGTACAAAATGTCATATTACAGTAACAAATGAGAAGAAAACTTGAATTAACATTGTCCATACTCATATGATCATCATTGCTATAAATAAGTATAATATAAATGTATGAAAATTATGGCTTCAGGAAACAGTATTGCACACCACTGAATTGGTTAGGCAGTCTTCTTCCATGGTCTTTAGCTTGTATTTTGCATTGATGTGAGTGTAAAGGTGTATGTTTTACTCACATGGAAGTTCTGAACTACAGATCTTGGAAAGATTTGGCTGCTTTTACCAAAAGTCTGTGAATGATGTTGAGGTGGCACATAGATAGGACAAGGGGTAATGGTTTTAAGCTTAAACAGGGTAGGTTTAGATTAGATGTAAGGAAAAAATTCTTTACAATGAGGGTGGTAAAGCACTGGAACGGGTTGCCCAGAGAGGTGGTGGATGCCCCATCCCTGCAAACCTTCAAGACCAGGTTAGACAGGGCTCTGAGCAACCTGGTCTAGGTAATGGTGTCCCTGCTCCCTGCAGGGGGGTTGGACTAGATGACCACTAGTGGTCCCTTCCAACCCAAAACATTCTATGATTCTATGGTTCTATAGAAGCACGGGTTGGAAGCAAAAATGCATAATAAGGACCATAGTAGTGGACCTACATGAAGGAAAAAAAGACATCAATTTAAAAATAGCCTGTTTGACAGAACATGTTTTTGTAGAAACTGATTCAGAGCAAGAGTAGTTTTTCCTTATCTTATCCACTATCCATAAGAAGACTTGACTGCAGCACAGTCAGGTGGTTCATCTTTGATGCTAAAAACACATCATTGAGTCAGAGGTTAATGTGTTGTGAGAGTAGAAACAAACCTGAATCTGCTATGGAGTAGGAAAATGGTCTATGGTTTTGGAAATGCACATTAGGAAGGAGCAAGGAAGGAGAGATCTGAATGTAGTTCTTGGGGTTACAGAAACGCTAAAAGGTTTTCATGTCATTCAAACATTTTATTGAAATTCATGTCAATGTATTCTTGTTTGCTGTCTGAAACGCTACAGTAACTTTCTGATTCTAGCATATAAAGGTCTATAGCATCCACAAGTCCATCATTGGAGCCTAAGGCCTTCTACAGAATACCATCCTCAGAGGACCTAGACAGATAATGTCTTTCTATCTCTTTCCTGTAACAGCAAGGTTTAGCTGACAGTGTGTTTTCTTTGCCTGTATATTTTTAGTGAACATGTGCTCTAAGTTCATTTATTAACCCAGGAAGTTTTGGATGTACTGAGGAACACTGAACACTAACATGAAACCTATATAAATAGACTTGCTTGTGGCTGCCATTGAATGGAAATTGGTCATTCTGATGGTTGTCCTAAAATCAGGAGCTGAAGCCATGAAAGCTCACTTTGGAAGGTATGGAAGGTATTCTGATTAACAGATTAACATTAAGACCAGCAGTATCTGGTTGTACAGAAGAGCTGATGATAGTGTAGTTGGTGATGCCAGGGACTGGCCAAGGACTTAGAATGCAAGGTCTTTAATAAATAACTCTACTACCTAAAAGCATCCATTCAGAAGCCTGGGGAAGTTAAATACTTCCTTTCACATGCATTTACCAGTCTATCCTTCTCCTGAACATACTGAGTTCATGTGTGAAACGGAAAAATTAGGAGTAAAAGAAAGCAGGTAATGCATTCAAGTAATATGATACTGGGCATTTTCTTGGGCTCTTTATCTCATTTTCCGTATCTGTCACAATGGGTGTATAAAGAACAAATGTACCTGTGAAGAACAAATGTACCTGTGGCTCATCACAGCCCTGCCCTCTCTTCTGGTACACCTTGCTCACAATTTATCACCAATCTATGGTTGTGAAGTCCTAATGCTTAGAAATGGTGTAACTGAAAAGGTCCAAGACCTTATCAGGAAGTTCCTGCTCAGTCTGTAGAAACATGGACCACCACCTCTGTGCTACTCTATCTGGAAGGTATGCCCCTCTTGCTACCACCAGTCCTAGCAGGCTATTCCCTCTTGACAAATAGTAGCTTCAGATATTCAAGGTTCAAACTTTGCTACAACTGCAGCTAGGGCTGTAATAGCCTTAGAGATACTTATTCCAGCTGTTTCCTGGAGTTCAATTTACTCTGCATTAAAGAAACAAAATGTAAGATCCCTTAACTCAGTCTCAGGTATGAACACTGCCCCTGCAGGTTAGGAAAATATTTCCTCTTTTCTTCTGCCACAAAGTCAACTATGCAGTCATTCAAGCATTTTCATCACCGAGAACTTATCACACCCTTGCACAAGTTCATTGCCTTTTTTCTGAGAGTAAAGAAAACATTTTATTACTTTCTTCTTTTCAATATGTATGTAGCTGTTGAACAAGTGCCCTCTCCTGGGTTTATGAATATGTCTAATGAGGCTGATCTTTAGCATGCCTAGTCCCTAGTTCATCAGCAGATACTGGGAATATCATCCCCTGTGATTCTGCAATTTCTATTCTCACCTTATTCCACCTGTATAATACATACTCAGATCAGATCCTTGTTGTACCAGTGCAATAAGGAAATGCCTTCAGAGAAAACCTAAAACATCTTCTGAAACTTTTGAGGATTAGAAAGACTAGTAAAATGACATTTTATTCATGTTTAACCTCCATAAGTGATTTTGACCTTTCATGGTGGATTTGCTTAAGTGAGCCTGAGTCACAACTGGAGCTGTACATTGTTCTGTAGTTCCACAGCGTGAGGGTTGATGCAAACATTTTCTTCACCTTCAGTGCACATGGATTTTCATCTACAATTTTTTACTCTTGAGTACCACATTAAAACCAAAACAAAAGTTTAAAACAAAAATACACAGATCTGAATTACCCATGATTCCTGATACCAAGCTACCTATTTTGATGCAAAAGCAAGCAGCTAAAAAGCACCTATAGCTGAGTCACTGAATATGTAGGGTAAACTCACAGTTTGTTCAGCATGATACTGTTCAAAACACAGAAAGCAGTATGCATCATGGAAAAACAGAAAAGTCCGGTTTATCAAAGGTAAAGCCGTGGTCACAATTCCTATCAAATAAATCTATTAGAAGAGTTTTGCTTCTCTTCTCGGTTTATGACTGAATTAAAAGCTATAACTATTTTTCTCCACATATCTTTAGGTAGTGATGTGACAAAGTTTCTAAGAATAATTACTTGTGAGCTATTTGTTGCATACTTGAAATGCAATATAAGAATCATGTTGAACTGAAGTTATGTTGACACTGCTGTTTTTGCCTGATTGGAAATGTGAATTATGTTACTGAACTTACTTTACATTACTATTCTCTTCTATTAGCTTAGTATTATCTATTTCCACAAAAAATCCTGCCAGAAATTGTCATGCTTACAGATAGTGAAGATGTGTTACAAAGGGAAAAGACAGGCACTGCTGAAGACAATCTGCTTCTTAAAGCAGGTATGTGCTATTGTTTCAAAGTTTCATTTTATTTTTTCAGCTGCACTTTCACCCATACTTCACACATTTCTAGTTACAGATGCAGGATTCTAAAAGCATCTGAAAATAAAAAGAGAAAAAGGGACAACTAACAACAGAAACATTTTTTCTAACACCTTGCATATCAACATTTTATTCCAGGATTGTAAAATTATGAATCACATCTTGAGGCTAATTTGATATTTTCAAATGTTTCTCCAGATTTCAGTTAATGTCTTTCCATATTGAGAAAGCAGGTGCTCAGCAAATAGACTCTTCTGAATGAAGCTGGTATCAATTCCCTCTCTACATTCTTTCTGGGATCAAAAGGTGGACTTCAGCCACTCTGTTCAGCTCCAGACTTCTAAATTTGGAAGGAGATCACACTTTTTACTGTAATATGAAGTTGATGACATTCATACTGTAATCCATTAGAGGCTGAGCTGAACCATCAAATTCATTTTGATTGTAATCCCAAGCACTTCAAATCCAGTTCTCCATAAGGGAAATTTAAATACATTAAGTCAGTCAAGATCTGCAGCTCTTCATGTGTTGTTAAGAGATCTCAAAAAAAATAATATTATTAGAGAGAACATATGACATTTTTCCAGGTAAGAATTAATTTGAATTGCTAGTTGAAATGCACTACAGCTATTTTGTAAGTTTTTGCAGTTCTTCACTTTACACAATATACAGTAAACATTCAGCTTCTTTTTTATTGTTTTCTCCCATTGATTTTTTTTTCCTGCAAACACAGGGGCTCTTGGTTAACATTTTACATTAGTATCCCTAATTACACTGTTCTGATCAGCATGTAATTATTCTGTGTATAAATGCAAATATGGTTTTCTGACATTTAACTTTGTGCACTAGTAAAGTTAAAGCAGCTATTTATTTACAATAGCATGGCATACATTATGCCAGGAAATCTAAATCACACTCAAGTTCAAATGTTAACAGTGGATTAGAAATATTCATTAAATGTGCAGGAATGGAGGGTAATTCAAGGTGGTACTGTATACTCCTCCAACAAGAAATGCAGGAAATATTGCTTAATGATTGAGAGACAATCATTTAGACGTAATTTAAATGTCCAAACTTAAGATCTCCCAAGATATAAGAACCTGAATGGTTAATAGGGCGATTATTATTAAAAGCTTGCTGTTATGAATGCTGGAGGTTCATTTAGAACATGTGAAGGTCATTGAAATTCAGAACTACATATACTTGTTAAAATAGGTTTTTTCACTATACCATATTTAAGAGTATTTTTATCCTACTCCCAAATGTCTACCAGTACTACATTTATGATCTGGAAGTTCCAGGATTCTCAAAGCCATCTACAGAATAAACAAAGAGTTTAAGTATAAATCACTTTAAGTCCACAACATATTCATGTTCATGTTTTCCCTGTCTCTTTGGATTTCAACTGGGCTGAGTTTTTAAGGATATTTTAAGAGGTTTTAAGGAATTTTTTTTTATTTTATTTTTCCACACCTTTTGTGTCAGTCTAATTTATTTACATTTAGTTACCTCCTTTCCATTCACTAAATTCTGCTGAAATCAAGGGTCATAATCCTGACAATTTTCTCTCCACTCCATTCTTACTGGGAAAAAACCAACCAAATAAACAAATAAAAGCAAATAACAAACAGTGCAAACAAAAACCTTCCTGATGATTTCATATGTATGAAAACTGAGAACACTTTTCTAGCCTGTCTGGAGTGAATGTTCAAGACGAAGCAGAGAGGTGCAAAGGGGGTGAGTCACTGCATTGTGTGGGATATTGTTATGTTAATGTTCTGCCTTCATATACCAGGAATTTGACTGAGAAGTGAGCTCCAGTGACACCAGCTACTCCAAAAAGAAGAAAAGTACATTTAGTTCCTCCTTTCTGCTCTCGGCTTTACAATGAGAAGAAGAAGAGAGCATGTATTAGAATTTAGTTCAAAAGTGGTAACTACAGCCCTCATGTCCCTGAGGTCAACAAAGGCTCCCAGAACCCGTAGTTCAATAGAAATTTGCACAAGTAGTTCACTTACATTTTAAATTGGACAACAGTCTTTAACGTATAACTTCCTAAGGAGATTCCCCTGATTCTCCCAGCCTTCATGGTAGCATGAAAACATTTTGGTGCCTTAAGAAACAGAATTCCTTCTTTTACATAGTTCTTTAGAGCTAACTGTCTGTTGTTTTTTCACACAGTACTGAGCTGAGAAGCAGCTGAGTTTTAGAAAGTAAGAGCTTAGCAGTTCAGAGTCAAGCATTTCCAAAGCAGTTATCCTTGTTCCCAGAGAACAGTTGAACACAGCTTTAATTTACTAGCTCCTCTTGGGTTGTGACACTCGGGGTCAGTTGAAACTCTCTGAAAAGAGAGGGTGCATCTTCCCAAGGAGCAATGTGACACACTTAGTTTGGAAAAGATTATGAAGTACATGGAGAACCCAAAATAGACTGTGGCAGCCAAACATGGTCCATCCAGTATGAGTATGGTTCATATGAAGAGCAGAGAAAAAGCAGTCGGCAGTCTTGGAAATGGCAGAATGGAGTTTCTTGGGATGTTGTCTTTAAGGAAAAGGTGGAAGAAGATCAGCCCTATAACTGTCTTCACCTTGGGGGGCCCACCTCTTATGAATTAGTGGTAATTCTTTCTATAGGCAATGTATTTGTTTGTTTCTTTTTAATCTCTCAGAATGTAAGGCAGTCTAACAAGTAATATTAATTACAGCATTTGGTGACTCTCTCATTCTCATAATTCTCATTTCAGTGATATAACTTAAATTAAGAACTTTATTACCTTAATATTTCTCATTTAGCACAGACTGCTATACAAACATACAAGTTAGGGAAAGCAGAAACAAATCATGCTGAAGAATTCTTCTAAGATCTTTTCCCAAGACAAATATTTTTCTTTTTTTTTTTTTTTTTTTTTCCAAAAATCTAAGCAAATTAGTTGAAATTGCTGAATATCTACATGAAACTTTAGCAGGTTTAATATTTAATAGGAAAACAAAAACATCCCTTTTATAACCCTACACAGAAAACTATCAAGAGATACCAATTACACAATGATTTTTGGAAGGCAAGAATCTGATACTTTTTGTCATAGTGAGGTGTCATTTCAGGGCCATATTTTTCAGTTGCAATATGTACTTTCAAGGTAATTGGAATCCATCTGCCCTGCCTATAGTGTTAAACAGCAGCATGAGGGGCAATCCAAACCACCACCTTCTGAGCTAGCTACTGAGCAAAAGGAAATATTGGGGGCCAGGATAAGGGTAGGATTGAGATTCCACTTCTTTTTAAAAATGGCTTTCAGGATTTAAGGCCCAGAAGCCTCTTCAGAAGTTGTCACACAGTGACCGGAGTGAAAGAATAACCTGGTGGCCTACTAAGACAGCGCCTTTAGGAAATGGCACTCTCTTTAACCTCTGTATCCTGCCTCAGGGATTTTTTTACTACTTTTATGTTCAAAAATAAATTTATAAAATGCCCTAACATTCTTGGTAGCTGAGGGCAAAACCCAGGACTTTAAGGCTGGGTTTTAAGGCTTTAAGGATTTAAAGCTTTGCTTTCTCATGATTCTTGTCATTTTTTTTACTTTTCTATATAGTGGAATGAATCTTTTAAAATATCTGGTATTTTGCAGAGCGTTTTACCACTTTTACCTATTCCTTTTTCCAGTACTTTCTGTTGCATGCTATTCTATGTTTGGTACTGAAGAAACTTCTCAGATGGTAAGAGTACACATTTTTATAGCCATTCTAGATGAAAAAAATATTAATTCATTACATCAGAGATGAGAGCAACCACCACAATTGTGTTTTCCTTGCTTTTAAAGAAATGGCCACGGATAAACTTCTGTGGGAAGTCCCTATCTGTTGGTACATGATAGGTATGTCTGGGAGTTCTTTCCAGATTTGATCCCTCAGTCAAAAGATCACAGTATAGGCCAAAGAATTCTAGTGAGCCACTTCTAACTCTAGCACATAGGATTAATTTGGTCAAAGGAAGATATCTGCATCTGAACTGACCTTTAAAAACTCCCTTATATAATAGCCTCTTGGAAGAAATGGACACTTCTGAAGCCTAATTCATGACATTCTAAGGTAGACACCTAGATCAGCTTAATAGATCAGCTTAAACACATCCTGAGAGTGGTTTAGTTTGGTGTTTGTAATTTATTTCCCTCCTTTTTCCCGCCCCAATTTATGTTTAAGAAGCCATATATCACAGACGTCCTTGTGCTTCTCTACAGTTTGCATGCCTACGTCTGTAAAGAGGACAAACTCCAGCCCTGGCTTTTGAAGCTGTTTTTGGAGGATGCCAAGTGCCCAGGTTTGGGTGTGTGAAGAAGAGCTCTAGCGATTTATAGAGTCAAGCCTAGAGGAACCTGCACTACTCAGGCAGCAACTGATCCAAATGGTTTCTGACTGTTCAAAATTTCTGAATTAGGGCACCTCAGGTTACCTAATTCTTGTTTTGTATACATAAGTGTTTCAATGTAGATATTCTATATATGCTCCCATGAAACCTGATCACAGAATTCATAAAGCTGGTCTTTAAGAGCTAGACAAGGTACAACTGATTTCATCTACCCCAAAACAACATATTTTTGTGGAGGCTCTCTCATATCTTTGATTAAAGGTGTGCCACTGTTCATTTGCAAGATGATCTGAATTACCCTCTTCTCCAAACAGCACTGCAGAAAGGAGGCTTTAGGAATTACCTAGTCAGTACTCACTTTTAAATTTATTATTTGCAGATCACAGAACCAGCAGATGTTGACAACTTTGTCAGAGACATTACAGGAAATCATGCAAAATTATAAAAGTTCTAAGTGGTTTTACTGAAAGGAATAAATATATAATTAGAATGTTATTAAAATTCAGATGTTCCAATTTTTTATTTCACAGCCATTATGACATAACTGTTTCTGGTTTACTTAGAGATACTTGAGTTCACAGACCATTGACCGAATGGCCTGCAACAGACACTCAGAAATCATTATACTCTTTTATGTTAAACTAGTTTACACATAAAGACATTAAGACACATTTGGAAGTGGCATAGGGCCAGCTAGGGCCAGCAAAGATGGCTGGGACGTATAGCAGAATTTACATGTCATAAAAACATGCACAGGGTTGAATTATTTAGTCAAGAAAAGAGAAATATTGAAAGGGAACTGAATCAGGTTATTGATGTATTCTAAAACATAGGGGAAAAAAAAAAAAAAAAAAGAAATAAATAGTTACTGTCATCTGGACTGCCCCACAGTATATTAAAAAAAAAAAAACATACCCACAACATCATAAAATAAAGTGAAAAGAAGATAAATATCCAGTGTTTTATAAAAGAAGCTTCTACACCACATAGTCTCAGCAAACAGAGTTAGTACTGCAGAAAATCATGAGAGGATACGTTTCAACTAGGTCTCAAAAAAAAAAAAAAAAAGATGGATAATTTTATACTCACTAATAACATTTGTAACTATGGTAGCTAAGACAACGATAAGGCTAATCAGATCTCTTGTTGTAGGGTATACTCTGATATCATGCTGCAGTCAGGAAGGAATTATTTGTATCCTGTGTAAACTATAATTTAATGCAGCTGGTTACATGTCCTACAGAGGGATTTTCTGCTAAAACATTAGGTGAAGACAGAACTAGAATAACTAACTCCTTTGCACAGTGACTGTGATCTAGAATAAACAGCCTTAGCAATGACATCTAAATTTAGTTATGGGTGAGACTGCTAAAGACATCAGTGAGAATAACAGCATAGATTATTTTTCCTTGAAAAATGCACTAATTTACTTATAAAATTGTTAAAAGAAAAATTATTTTAGTTTGCTTGACTTTTATGTCTTAAATTTAGACTTTTACATAAAGTTTGTAGAAAAATAGTGAAATGCAAAGTAGCTATAGAGAAGTCACATAAACAAGGAAAGATTTCATGCCTATGCACATTTTTTACCTTACATCCATTGTAAAACCATGGTTTCCTGAGATTTCTTATAAATATGGTGAACAGAAATAGCAGCATAACAAATGCCATGTTAGTAACGTGTAAAAATCTAGAAACTGAACTGAAGCTGAAAGGTAGGATTTCTACACACTTTTTCTTTGATTAAATTATGTTGTAAGCTAGAAATCCAGTTAATTTATCCTTTTAATTGAGGTACTCTTTCAAGTTGTCAAACTTATAACCATTCTTGTTAATTAGTTTTGCTTCTTCTCTCACTGCTGAGAAATAAGTTATTTTTACCACTCCCGGGGTAGAAGAGAAAAACAGTGATGCTTATTTTTTGTAATCTTGTATCACAGGCTGTATGCATATGATCATTCAGAAAATGCTTAGTAACTTTCTTTGGTACATATAAGACTGGTCTTGACATGCTGTTGGTCTGCAGATTAACAAAAGCTAACACTTTGCCAAAGCTTTCCACAAAAATGTGAGTGTGTCACTCTTTTTACAAACGGAGAAACTGAAGCACAGGGTGGTGAAATGACTTGCCAAGGTAACTGGACAAACCAACAGCAGGAACATCCCTAGATGTCAAATCTCCCAAGTCTTCCTTCTCTGAGTTACACACTTAAAGAGTTTTGTCTGCTCAGAAGATAAAGTCGTCAAACCATTGGTCCCATCCAACATGTAATTTCAACCACGTGTTGCAAGTAAATATTTGTAAAGAAACATGTTATCTTTGTTTTGCTGCACTTCAGTGATGATAGGGTTACATAGGAACGGGTTTAATTATCAGAGAAAATAAGTTAAAATTAGGTCTCTAGAGGTAGTTCCATGGTCTATGAAGAAGATGAAGGTGGAACAGGCATTTATATAACTATGTACAAGCCTTTGCTTTACAAGTCAGTCAGTCAGTAGTTACTATGCTTGTAAATATTCTGTGTCACTTAGGCAAAATATGTGGAAAACATAGTGAGTCAAACTGGGACTTCTCCTTTGCAAGGAGAAACATGAGAAACAGACTATATGTGCAAAACATATTGCTTTTTCTGAATACCTCCATAAATATGAATCTATTTAAAACCATGGGGAGAAAGCTTAGCCCAGACCAGCTTCAACTCAGACTTACAAGCCATGTACTGAGCATCCTGGGATGAAAATATTTCTGTTGAAGAAGCTGCTCTACATCAGCAATAAGGCTCTTAGCTACAAAACAGTTTCTATTTTCTCCTTGGGGGCAGGGTGGCGGGGGAGTTCTGTTTCTTCCATACACACACTCAGATTATTTGGCTATAGACAAATCTACGTGAAAACAGGTGGACTGGAGTTAATGTAAATCCACTTACAATTTGTGTAACTACTGATCACAGTGGGATCACAGTGTGACCTAATGGGACATTATGATGAGCTCTACAGCAAAAAAATATAACCTCACAAGCATATGCAGCCACCACAAGGAAAATCAGAAACAGTCAAATCTATCAAAATTTAAACTCACTACTTATATGAGAATAGCATTGACATAAAAGGGAAAATGTCAACTAAAATTCCAAATGGATGAGGAGATACAGGAGTCTGAACAAAGATGCTTGATAATATTTCAGACACCCTAAAGTATTTTGTCTGGCCTCTTGATGTCCCACCAACAGATTGGGAGTCACAGTTACGTCATGTATCATACCTGCTGCTTCTGTGTGAATGTTTTATACACTTTACTGTACCTAAAATGATACAAGATGCCCATGTTAGGCACCTGAATTTCTTCTTGGGTTTCTGTACAGTGCCCTGGAGAACATGCAGTCAAAATATATGGAGCAAAAAAATCTATCTACATTTAATGTGGAGTTCAGTAAGTAAGGCTGCATCTAAATTGCTTGGTAAGTGTCTCTGTGGCAGGCTGGCAAATCCTGGTCCCCTTATCATTCAAGTCAGAGACCAGTTAGCGCAGAGCAGCAGCTTTCCAGCCTGCACACCTGAGTTCTCCTTCCATAAAAGAAATTGTTCATTTTTTCAAAAGAATATATTACTATATTTAAGCTCTTGCCAGGGAAGGTTTGGGCAAAATGTCTTTTTACTTCATACTAAGGATGTGGCAACTGAAGTAGACTTCATAATCCTGTTCAATTTTCAAAAAAAGTGTAGGAAAAAGGTGAGCAATAAGACTTGCCTGTGTGTAACATGCATGAAATTGGTATTCATTATCCCAGACTGTCTGTTGCACAAAAAGACACTGATCTAATATGTGTCAGGCCATAATATAGAGAATGGAAGATTGCTTGTGCTGTCCTCTTCATGGCTGCTTTCTCTGTACTTTCAATCAGATTTTCTGGCAGGAACTTAAGCAGCAATAAAAGTATAACACAAATTTCTCTTCATTTTGAACTGTTACAATAACAGATTAAAATTCCACACTTTGTCAGCAGTCAAATAAAGCACATAAACCTAGGTAGTGTGAAAACATCGCAAGGTGTGTGAATATTAGACTGAATAAATTATAAAATACCTAATCTAAATAAAGGCGATTTATCAGTTAACTGTAATATGCATCTTATGCAATCATTAATTTCAAGATGTTTAGAACAACCACAAACTTCAACATAATTATCAGCATGCAATTTAAAAACAAACACGAAATTTAAGAAATTAATTGAAGGCTATTGTATATTGCTAGCAAAGGTTAATTGATGGATTTAGCAGATGATGTTAAAATGTGTCAAGAAATAATAAATCAAATAATAATTAATCCAATTCATATTATAAGGTGCTACATTTATTCTAAATTTCTAGTGGAATTAATCTTGAATCTCAACAGAAAATTGTGCTTCCTTTGCATGTCTTTGTTAATCAGTAAGTCTAGATTCATTCTGATCAAAACAATCAAAAAACATCAATCAGGAGTCCAGCAGAGTGCAACCATCAATAAGTTAGGTATATAAACAACTATTGAATTACTTAAATGTCAATTAAATTAGAAGGTACTTTTCTGTATGTTGATATTATACTGCTAAGCTTTTTTCATTTGTTCCGTATACAGACAGAAAATATCTCAGGAAAACATTTTTTTAAAAAAAAAAAAATAGATCATGTGTTTAAAACTAAACTAATTTATATTGAAATCCTCTGATGGTATAAACACAGATAATGTGCAATCCTCTTCTTGATTTACAATCAATTTTTATGTTATCCTAGCAAAATGATAAGACAATAATAATCATTGTACCCTATAAATCGTACTGTTATTTTAAGCTTCTTTCTCCGTGAAAGGCTTTATCTTACAGGCTGCAAAAAATAATGCATTATCTGAAAAACATTATTCTTGTCATACTTGCATTCTTTCATAGAGTACAGTTCCTGTTAGGACAAGAGCTATAAAGTAGTTGAATGAATTTTCTGATCTCAGAATTATGGCAAGCTGGAGAAAGACAATTCTGTTTTGCAAAAACTTATAATATTTAACATGTTTATACTTCTACACAGGGCTAAAAACTAGATATTTTGGTGGGTTTTTAAGTTTGGGGGGGGTTTTTTGGCTGTATTTGGTTTGGTTTTACAAAACAAAAATGTGCCAAAAAGCATGTTTTTAAAGAAGGGATCAGTTCATCTTTATCTCATTCTGTTTCTTTCCCTTGGGATAAAATTCCCTCTTCCATGGGATGGTTTCTATGTCTTTCTTTCTCATCATTTTTTCATAAATGACGGGAAATCTTGGGAACTAAAAATCTTGTTATAAAAGCTTTCCCACACTATTTTTTCCTATGAATGTTATGGCTTGAATGAAAGAATGTATTAGAAAGAAATACACCAAGATGAAAATGTTCTGATTAGTGTTTACAGTCTCTATCTTTTATAATCAAATAAACCATGCAAACAGTATAAAGTTTCTTAACTAAAATTTTAATTAATTTATAGAGTTTCAAGTTCCAAAAAATACTCTCTCAAAAGTACTTAATGTAAAATAACCACATGATCATATGGGTAGAAGAAGAGACATTCTTTGTTGCTTATTCACTGAAAACATTGATTTGGTGAATTTTCAAATTCTTTTAAAAGTTCACAGTACCTGATCATTCAGTCTTAATAAAAGTTCAGATCTCATTCAGGACAATATTACACATCTCACATCCGTGGGTGTCAATCCCCCAAGTAACAGGCAATAGTCAAGAGGAAATGGCCTCAAGTTGTGCCAAGGAAGGTTTAAATTGGATAGTAGGAAATGAGCTCTTCCGGTCCTTATTGTAACTGCACGCAGTCTGTCTCTTGCTGTTTACCCAGAAGTTTTGGACCAACTTCAGCTGTTTGTTTCTGACAATGTAACATGCAAATCCTTTAATTTGCTTCTAAACAGAAATCGCCTATGGGTGATTTCTTCCCCAAGAAGGAAATATTTCCATGACATCAGTGTCCCAAGGTTCACTTGGAAAAGCAGCATTGTCAAATTATATAATATTTCTATGCCATACAAAGTTTGTTTCAATTTCTTTTCTCTGCATTCATATCCAAATGTGGCAGAATGATTCTGTTTCATCAAGGTGCTTCCTGAGGTATTTATGCAGCAAGAGTTAATAAGCTATTTCTTGTTTTCTGCATACTGAAACTCTGAAGCATATATAATCATGGCTCAGCTTTTCCTTTGAAATTGCAGAAGCTTGTTTTTGTTTATGCTCTGTCTCAAGTCTGTGTAACAGACTGTCCAGGCTGTACAACAGTTTGTTTTCCAGTCTGTTTAGACGATGTAGTGTTATCTGCAGTTGTTTGTTTAATTGTATTTCATCTTTAGAAGAATCTGGCATGCACCAGACAGCTTTGTCCTGATAAAACCAT